>CM024619.1:27796871-28012972 GCA_014182575.1 Eucalyptus decipiens | reverse complement strand
CTCCATATAGAAGGTATGCTAAACATAGCGAGTTTCATCAAAACTTGTACTCGCACGACGGGTTTATTTATGGTCTAGTTGTTTATAACAACCTAAAAAAGATGAGAGTACGCCACTAGCCTCGTTTTGGGGTTAGCTAAGAAAACCCAATTGAGGGTTGGGAGTGTTCCTAAAATTTTTACACAACCAAATATCTAAGTTTGGGGACTTAGTTTACGCTAACATTTCTATTAGCGCCCTTTTTGGTGCCTAAATAGTATATTGTGTTTTCCTAACATGTCTATGTGTTTCTTACATTTCAGGGATCATTAGTCACTAAACTAAGCGATCATGCATGGTTGGTCATTTTCATATTCTATTTCAGAAAACATGAAAAAAGTAATGAATGGAATTGAAATGCAAGCGATGAAGTAAACAATCAAGGAAAGTTGTAAATTTATCATACAATTCTAGAAAATATCAAGAGAAACACAATTAAAAAAAAAAGATAAAGAGGAATATAGAAGACCCGACATTGGACTTTCAACCACAGCAAAGGGAACTTAGACATATGTTAAAAAAAATGAATAGTACATGTAACTAGTGGAATGGACATTGACCTCCACCGTCTTCGCGGCTTTCTCCATCTTCGACGTCTAATCTAAACCCTAATCTAGAAACCTATAACTAGGTACATACAATGAAAAGAAACAAACACATATATCAAAACAATAAAAACACAATATCATATCAAGATTAATCATTTAAAGAAAGTTTAATGCAAAAATCAGATTTTGAGGCCTTGGGGTTGGCCTTTGTCTTTCATCGAGGTCCCACTTAGACACTTGTCCAATCCATTTTATGACTTATAGCCATTTTATTAACAAATTGTGTTCTACATTGCCAATAACACTTATAAGTCTCATAATCAGAAGTGATCTATGTGATCCTAGGGTTTCCCTTGATATCATGCATGAACCCTATCATACATCTAAAAATCACATGCATTGTAGGAATTAAACATGTGTGCAAGTCTTTTGGACCTTATTTCTCAACCAATCAAATAGATGAGTGAAGCATCGGTGGATCACTTATTATCAAAGTCAATAATCACAATCACATATGTTTCTAAATAATAGCGTGATTATTAGTATGAGGGGATGGTGTTGATATTTAAAACCTTTAGAAATCATTTCATGAAAAGTTTTGAGGCAAAATGATGTATCAGCTATGAAAGGCATTCATTTGCCAAGGTTAGCCAAGGCTCGCATAAATGTACTCACAAGCATCGCGAGGCATTTTGAATACAATTCAAACAGAAGTGACTTTCACATTGTCAAATCATGATTTTAAAAAGGTTTGAAAATATTTAGGATTAAGGAATATCTAGGATACGGAACATATTCAATTGCTAGGCCCCAGCTCAGGCTCGCATAAATGCACTAATAAGCATCAGACATTTTGAATTTGATCTAAACCATGATTTTCCTTAAGCCAAATCAAGTTTTGGAGAATAACTTCTTAGAAATTGTTTTGACAAACATCCCATGTACCATAATATTTTTTTAAAGATGCAATTTGGAAAGGCCAGTGTTTACAACCAAGATCAAAACATTTAGAACAACTTCCATAAAGATGGCATAGCCTATTTCACGCACAAACTAACCTAAAAGGTATAACTAAACAATCACAATCATGTTTATATCGGGAAAATTTCAGAACAAGCATGTAAATACCCATTAAAAATCTAACTACGGAAAAATTTCTAATATGTATGACATGATAATGAACAAATTTCATGCAGGAGCTTTCCTAAACAAGCTACACATGATTTTACAAAAATTAGACAACGAGCAACATCATATCGGAAGTTTGTCAATCGGCAAGACACTTTCGGCCAATGTACAGGATTTGTCCTATCAAAACAAGTCTAAAAATCACACATTTTACACAATGCAGCAATATGTTGATTAACGAGATTCATTAGGAGGCCAAGTTGTGGCATCCAGAATTTCAACTACGCAATTAAGTATAAATGGAACAATAGAGGAATGTTGACATTGGTCAAATTAAATTTTTGTACCGAAGGGTGGAATTCAGTTTTTTTCTTGAAAAATCAGTTGCAATGTCTCTTGTTTTTGTGTGATTAGCGAAAGTAAAAAGAAACCTTGTCACTTGATCGAAAATGTTTCATGTAAAGATATATATATATATATATATATATATATATATATATTATATATGAGAGTATATATTTATTTCTTTGGTTATATATTTATGCTTCATAATTGTGGGCCTATATTTTTGGGGACCATGGGTCATTTTAGTTTGGACTTTTGGCCTTGGAATTTTGGGCCCAAACAGCCCAAAGAGCCCCAGGTGTCGACCAAGAAACGAGGAGAGTAAGATAGGATGGAGAGAAGACTATGCCACCCTCTCCTTGTAATCATCATGAAGTCACTTGTCCATCTCACAAGAACACTTGTCCTTGGATTGCCCCATTAAGTTTCCACTTGTTCTCCTCATGAGGAACACCTGTCCACTGCATGCAAAATAAAGGGTGATTAACTATTAATCAAAAAACAAAAGGGAGGGTTTGGGGTGGAGAGGGAGAAGGGGTGACCGAGGCAATGGTGGAGACGGAGGGGTCGAGTGAGGAGATCAAAGAGAGGGTGAGCAGCGGGCAATCTGTGGTGTGAGGGCTGAGAAGGAAGGCCGCCCTCCGTCCGTGCTAGTGCGAGCTGCCGCCGTCGCGTCTTTGTCGCCGTAGAGCCAAGCCGAGCTTTTGGTTTTGCTTGCTGTCAAGCTAAAGATTAGAGGCAAGTGAAGTCCTAAACCTACCCCTTGCATTGTTGTGTGTATGTGCAGTAGATGGTAAGTCTTGGTTGTGGTAGATGGGATGAAATTTGGAGCTTTGAAGGAGATTCGTTGGTCATGTGCTGATTTCGGAAAGACCAGTCCGACCGTCCGTGAGTTTGTGTGTTGCATGTGACTTCTTGTGAAAGATCTCACTTTGATCTCTTAATGGAAGTTGTAGTATACTTCTTGAGGTAGAACATATCAGAAATTTGAAATGAACAAAGCAGGTCAGTGAAATCGTTGTTCTTTTGAACAAACTGAATCTAGGAAAAACGCTACCTCGACCTAGCATGATTTCGTGATTTTTATAAAATCATACAGTTCAAATTCGACCGTGTGTCCTTAACAAAAGTTGTATTTAACATTCTGAGGAATAGCATACTAAAAATTTAGAAGAAATGAACATATTTAGGTCGGTGAAATAGTTTCTTTTGAAAGATGATAATCTGGAAAAGATGACACCGAGAATAGGGAAATAATCGTCTATATCTATCACCTAGAACGATTTGGGTTCCGATTTATTCTTGAGATATTCACCTATAAGAATTTTCTATAACATGTCAAAATTTCAGAATTTTTGGAGTTCATTTGGATATTTAATTTAAATTACTCCCGAAACTGTGCAAGCCGAAATATTGAAGTTTGAAAAAACTGTGATGTATGGACCTTACCGTTTTGTGTGAAATTCTTTTTGGTATGGAGTTATTCATGAGATATTTGCCTTTGGGTCTTGTCTACAAGGTGTCAAATTTTCAGAATTTATTAATACCATTTGCTGATTTTCTAGAATTTCAATTAGGAGAATGTATTCTGTTTATCTGAAGCATTGATGTGTTTTGAGAAATAAATGAAATTATCCTTGTGATGTAATACTTTGAGTGGTTGATTTGGCTGCATATGTGATGACATATAGCATGTTATATGGCATGAAAAGTTGGTTGAAATCTTTGACATTATTACATCAAATGCCATGTTGAAATTGAGATACTTGTATGAATATAAAATGGAGAAAATGACGAGATTGTCGGAGGTGTGAGCCGACAATGCCCTAGGAGTGTCAGGATGCTCGGAATGTGGGGCTACCGGATGCCCGGAATGTGGGGGTGCCGGATGTCCTCGAGAGTTTCCGGATGCTCGGTGGTATACGCACGTAATTCCCGGGGAATGCCTGTTGGTATGTCGATACATAATCCAGGAAGCCCGGAGGTGTGCTCTGGGGATTCCTCGTGATGCTAGTTAGGATACGAGATGCCCGAGTGTGTGCCGGATGCCCGGAGGTGTGTGCGGGAGGGAGGCTCATCGCGATGCCGGGTTAGATGCGAGCGATAAATTGTGGGATGCAAACATTGATCCCTGGAAAGAAAAACTGATGAGATTCTCGTGAAAGATAAGAATTGAAAGTGAATCATGTGCATGGGTGTATGCATATGGCATGATGCATGATCTGCTTATGAAAATAAATTGATGCTATTTGACATTGAGAATGCGATCATGAAGGCTTGAATGGATCTCATGGTGATGTATGCTTGATAGCATGGATGATACGAATCATGGTGATATATGCACGATGGCATGGCAAGATATGCATGATTGCATGGTAATATATGCACGACTGCATGGTGATGTATGCTTGATAGCATGGATAATATGAGTTCATGGTGGTATATGCACATTGCATGGTGATATATGCATGGCTGCTTGATGATATGAGTACAAGTGCATGGTGGTATATGCATGTTGTATGGTGATATATGCATGGCTGTAAGGTGAGGTATGCTCGAATGCATGAATGATATGTGTTTTATTCATGATACCTTGATTGTCCTGTTTGATGCACCGTGTAGTGTGGCAGATTTTTTTTTTGAGTGGTTGTACTCACCCCTTTTGGGAATAACATTTCAGACTAGATAAGATACCTCTACACTACCACCGGTAGATGGATCGTGGTTGGATATGACCGCGAAGAGGAGGATAGCAAAGGAATGAACTTTTGGAGCCTTGGAAACACTTTGATCGATGGACTTTAAGTATCACGTTGGAGAAGATGTCGGTCATCTTTTGAAGTATAGCCAAGTATAGAAGACTACGGCATTTTGATGTACCGATGAATGATGTCTATCCTTGGTTTAAGTAAATAAAAGTTTTTCGGCTTTTACCTATAAATGCTTAGTTGGTGTGCATCGCTTTCTGAATATAGAGAAAGGAGTTAATGGATGTGCTTCCGCCATATAAGTTGCGCAGGGACCGATCTAAAAGATGTAAACCCCCAGGATTCATGAATTATAATGAAATTCCTTGGTAATAGAGTATTACATTATCGGGTCAAGTGAAAGAAAGGTAAGCGAATAGTGGCGACCCTAACGATTCAGGGGCCGTCGAGGGGTACCACATCTTGTTTTGGTATCAAAGTCATGGTCTATTTGGAGTGATAAGGTGCCTCAGATGGAAATAAGGATAGAATGATGCACACCATAGGTTACCAACCAAGAGTAGTTGGGTAACTTTGAACAACGGGTGATGAGTATTCACTCGTAGATCCCTGGTAACTAGTGTGATGGTTCTTTTGTGTGTCAGTAACATTCTATGTTACTTATGTGACTTTAGTAATAACCTTAACTAATGATCTGACTATTGACATCGAGTTGCAAATTATTCTTGAGGTAAAATTTTCTGAACTATCTAGGTATGCTCCTAGGTTGGTTGAGGATCGAGAGGAAAAGGTTAAGAGATTCCTGAAAGGATTAAGGACTGATATTAGGAAACAACTCATGCGTCTGAATATAAGGGATTATAATGAGATTTATGAGAGGGCACAGTTGGTGGAACAAGAGTTAGTGAGAGAGCAATCAGAATCTAAGAGGCAAATGACCTTTAGTGATATTCGAAGGGGTAAGAGACCCTATCCTAGGCAAGGTCAGCCCTAGGAATCTAAGAAGAGAAATAATTTTGGGAATTTTGGAAAGTCGGGGAGTGGCCCGGTTCTAGGGAGAGTACCCTACCAAAGTAATATTTGTTAGAGATGTGGTGGACAACATGGACCAGGACCCTATAATGATCGATTGAAATGTTTTGGTGTGGGCAAAGAGGTCACTTTAAGAAAGATTATCCACAAGAGAGGTTGCAACCGAATGTTAGCTCGATGCGATAGATACAACAAAGTACTGGTGGACCAAACCTACCAAGGAATCCATAGAGGCCACCAGCACAAGGAAAAGTGTATGCGGTCACTCAAGAGGAAGTGGAAGCTTTCGAAAATGTTATCTCAGGTACAATTTCTATAGATGGATAAGATGGCATATGCGTTATTTGATACAAGTGACACGCATTCATTTGTATCGAGAAATATAGATGATTGTGAGAAGTAGGAACCAAATCTTTAGATATGCCTCTTCGTATTTCTACATCTTGAAAGATATGTTGTTATCTACATTAGCATGTGAGATGTGTGAGATGACCCTAAGGGAATGAGATCTAGAAATGGACTTGATAGTGATAGTTATGTATAACTTTGACCTCATTGTAAGAATGAACTAACTCCGTAAGCAATGAACTAGGATGAATGATCTCATGAGATAGTACTTACCCGTGCACTAAGGATAAAACCGTGAGGCTAAGAATGGGATAGGCCAAAGTGGATAATGTCTCTGTAAGTTAGTCCCTATCGAAATGAGACCCTCCAATGGACGTGTAGTTTGGGTTCGAACCATGTGAAAGCTGGTGTACCTGTAATGACCCGATCTGATGAGGGCGAGGAGTGGACGTCGAGGTCAGAGGACCTGAACAAGGAGCAGCTCCTGGTAGGCCTCTAGGATGGCAAAAGGGGGCAGAAATGAACCGAACTATGAACTGAACTAGGAAGGCAGTGTTTCTGGGATAATTCTATCAGAGTGGCGTAGCGAAAGCATGGTTAAGCTTGTAGAACTTCTGCTTGTGAAAAAGAAGGACGGGTCGATGCGTTTGGGCATTGATAATAGGCAATTGAATCATGTAATTGTTAAGAGTAGGTACTCATTACCTAGAATTGATGACCTATTTGACTAACTGCAAGGAAGTTCGGTCTTTTCTATAAAAAAAAATTGACTTGAGGTCAGAATACCATCAACTAAGGATTAAGAAAGAAGACATTTCTAAGACCGCATTTAGGACTCGCTATGGACACTATGAGTTCCTAGTTATGCTAATTGGATTGACGAATGCCTTAGCTGCATTCATGGATTTAATGAATAGGATATTTAAGCTTTATTTGGATCATATTGTGATTGTCTTCATTTGATGATATCCTGATATATTTTGAATGACCTGAAGAACATGCGCAACATCTAAGCATAGTGCTGCAAACAAGGCTGAAGAAATGAATTATGGAGAGTGAGTTATGAATTTAAGGATTAAGTTATGATCATTTGAGCTAAGTAGTGACTTCCTATTAGAGGATCTCATTGGAAGTCTTGATGCATTACATGGAGGCATTTAGTATGTATAGATTGATCTTGGAAGTCAAGAGTTTGAGTGGTCATATGAGACATGAAATTATTTGTGGTTTATATGTCGGAATGATAGGTTTAACCAATGGTGGTCAACTTTTAATTTTAGGTAAAGATCTTAGTTTGAAAAGGTTTTGTGGAATTAGTGGATATGATCAATTGTGGTTATAGTCTTTCCAAGGTGAGATGGTGAAAGTTCAAGTTGTAGATTTGATGAGTGATTAGTCCAAGTGATGATCCTTTAGGGTGAGACATGAGATATACTCGATGGAAACTAGACAAGTTCTTATCTTGGTGGATTGTCGATCTTTGAATTGAATAAGTCTTGGTGGACTATTGATATTTGAACCGAATGAATGGTATTATATTTTAGGCTTGAATCTATGTTGCAGTGAAAGCGTAGTGAATGTCTTTGTTGAACTGAACCAAATGAGTTGTTAATGGTGTCAATTTTGATGGTTCTAGGCTTGAATTGATGGTGACAAAGGTATAGGAATGATTCGGCTAAATGGTGTGTTAGATTGAGACCGTTAGATATACCATAATAAAAATGGGATCATGTGATGATGGATTTCATGCAAGGATTACCAAGGACATCAAGTGGCCATGACTCTATCTAGGTGATAGTAAATCACTTGACTAAGTCTGCCCATTTCCTAGTAGTTCGCGTAGATTATCCGATGGATAAAATTGCCGATATACGTGTAAGCCAAGTGGTACGCTTACATGGTGTTCCTATAACTATCACGTCTGATCGAGATTCGAGGTTTACTTCAAAACCTTTGGCGAAGTTTTCAAACCGCCTTAGGGACGAAGCTCCCATTTAGTACTACTTTTCATCTACAGATGGATGGACAAACGAAAAGAGTGATCCAAGTATTTGAGGACATGTTAAGATCTTGCGTCATTGATTTTAAAGAGAGTTGAGATGAAAAGATTATACCGGGTAGAATTTGTGTATAACAATAGTTTTCAGAAAAGTATAGGCATGGCTGAGGAAGTATTAGCCAGACCTTGGTCACATACTCAATCATGAAGCCATCAAAGTGGATGAGAAAGTGAGGTACATTGAAGAGCCTGTGCAAGTGCTAGATCAAAGGAACAAGTCCTACGGACGAAGAAAATTCATTTGGTTAAGATATTATGGCGACATCATGATGTGGAGGAAGCCACATGGGAAAGTGAAAATGAGACGAGGGAAAGATACCCTCACTTGTTTATAGAAAGAGTAATGTCCGATTTCAAGGACGAAATTCTCTAAGGAGGGGAGAATTGTGGCATCCGAGAATTTCAACTACACCAATTAAGTATATATGGAACAAGAGAGGAATATAGACATTGGTCAAATTAAATTTTGTACCGAAGGAGTGGAATTAGGTTTTTTTGCTTGAAAAATCGTGTAATGTCTCTTGTTTGTGCGATTCGACGAGAAAGGAAAAGAAACCTTGTCACTTGATCGAAAATGTTTCATGTAAAGATTTTGGTTATATATATAAGCATAAATATATAACCAAAGAAATAAATATATACTCTTATATTTTTGGGGACCATGGGTCATTTTAGTTTGGACTTTTGGCCTCAGAATTTTGGGCCCAAGCAGGCCCAAAGAGCCCCAAGAGTGTCAACCAAAAGAGAAGGGGAGAGGAAGGAACCGAATGGAGAGAAAAGACTATGCCACCCTCTCCACTTGTCATGAAGCCACTTGTCCATCTCACAAGAACACTTGTCCTTGGATTGCCCCATTAAGTTTCCACTTGTTCTCCTCACAAGAACACTTGTCACCTGCATGCAAAAGAAAGGGTGATTAACTATTAATCAAACAACAAAAAAGGGGAGGGGTTTTGGAATTGAAGGGAGAGAGAGAAAGGGAGTGAACCGAGCAATTGAGAGAGGGAGAGAGGGTCGAGTGAGAGACCAAAAGAGAGGGTGAGCAGCGAGCGGTCTGTGCGTGTGAGGGCTGAGAAGGAAGGCCACCCTCCGTCTGTGCTAGTGCGAGCTGCCGCCGTCACGTCTTCGCCGTTGAGCCATGCCTGAGCTTTTGGTTTTGCTTGCTATCAAGCTAAGGAATTAGAGGCAAGTGAAGTCCTAAACCTGCCCCTTGCATTGCTGTGTGTATGTGTAGTAGATGGTAAGTCTTGGTTGTGGTAGATGGGAAGAGATTTCGGGGCTTTGAAGAGAGATTTGTTGGTCATGCATGCTGATTTCGGAAAGACCAGTCCGACTGTCCGTGAGTTTGTGTGTTGCATGTGACTTTTTAGTTGGAACCTTGTTTCGACCTCTTCATGAAAGTTGTAAAGAACACCTTGAAGAACAACATACTAAAATTTGAAGCAACACGAACAAGTCTTGGTTAGGGAAATGATTTTTCTTCGGAGGAGTTAGATCTGGAATTTGCTGTACTGACCTTTCGAGATTTCGTGGTCCGTAAAGTAACATTCGTGTAAAAATCTCACTTCAATCTCTTAATGGAAGTTATATTATACTTCTTGAGGTAGAACATATCAAAAATTTAGAGGAAATGAACAAAAATAGGTTGGTGAAATCGTTGTTCTTTGAAAAAACTGAATCTGGGAAAATGCTACCTCGACCTAGCATGATTTCGTGATTTTTATAAAATCATACAGTTCAAATTCGACCGTGTATCCTTAACAAAAGTTGTAGGTAACATTCTGAGGAATAACATACTAAAAATTTAGAAGGAATGAACATATTTAGGTCGGTGAAATGAGTTTCTTTTGAAAGATGATAATCTGGAAAAGATGACACCGAGAACAGGGGAAATAATCGTCTATATCTATCAACCTAGAACGATTTGGGTTTCGATTTCTTCTTGAGATATTCACCTCTAAGACTTTTCTATAACATTTCAGAATTTCAGAATTTTTGGAGTTCATTTGGGTATTTAATTTAAATTACTCCCGAAACTGTGCAAGCCGAAATATTGAAGTTTGAAAAAAACTGTGATGTATGGACCTTACCATTTTGTGTGAAATTCTTTTGGAATGGAGTTATTCATGAGATATTTGCCTTTAGGTCTTGTATACAAGGTGTCAAATTTTCAGAATTTATTAATACTATTTGCTGATTTTTCTAGAATTTCAATTAGGAGAATGTATTCTGATTTATCCGAAGCATTGATGTGTTTTGAGAAATAAATGAAATTATCCTTGTGATGTAATACTTTGAGTGGTTGATTTGGCTGCATATGTGATGACATATAGCATGTTATATGACATGAAAAGTTGGTTGAAATCTTTGACATTATTGCATCAAATGCCATGTTAAAATTAAGATAAATGTGTGAATATAAAATTGAGAAAATGACAAGACTGTCGGAGGTGTGAGCCGACAATGCCCTGAGAGTGTCAGGATGCTCGGAATGTGGGGGTGCTGGATGTCCTCGGGAGTTTCGAGATGTCCGATTGTATGCGGTACGTAATTCCAGGGGGAATGCCTAGTGGTATGTCGGTACATAATCCCGGAAGCTCCGGAGGTGTGTGCCGGGGGGATTCCTCGTGATGCTAGTTGGGATACAAGATGCCCGGAGGTGTGTGCCAAATGCCCGGAGGTGTGTGCGGAAGCTCCTCGCAATGCCAGGTTGGATGCGAGCGATAAATTGTGGGATGCAAATATTGATCCCTGGAAAGAAAGCTTATGAGATCCTCGTGAAAGATAAGAATTGAAAGTGAATCCTGTGCATGGGTGTATGCATATGGCATGATGCATGATCTGCTTATGAAAATAAATTGGTGCTATTTGACATTGAGAATGCGATCATGAAGGCTTGAATGGATCTCATGGTGATGTATGCTTGATAGCATGGATGATACGAATCATAGTGATATATGCACGATGGCATGGCAAGATATGCATGACCGCATGGTAATATATGCACGATTTGCATGGTGATGTATGCTTGATAGCATGGATAATATGAGTGCATGGTGGTATATGCACATTGCATGGTGATATATGCATGGCTGCTTGATGATATGAGTACAAGTGCTTGGTGGTATATGCATGTTGTATGGTGATATATGCATGGTTGTAAGGTGAGGTATGCTCGAATGCATGAATGATATGTGTTTTATTCATGATACCTTGATTGTCCTATTTGATGCACTTTGTGTAGTGTGGCGGATCTTTCTTTCTTGAGTGGTTGTACTCACCCCTTTTGGGGAATAACATTTTAGACTAGATAAGATATCTCTGCTGCCACTGCCACCGGTAGATGGATCGAGTGGTTGGATATGACCGTGAGGAGGAGGATAGCAAAGGAAGGAACTTTTGGACGCCGACACTGATCGATGGACCTTAAGTATATGACCAAGGAGGAGATGTCAATCATCTTTTGAAGTATAGCCGAGTATAGAAGACTATGGCATTTTGATGTACCGATTTAATGATGTCCATCTAGTTTAAGTAAATAAAAGTGTTCGGCTTTTACCTATAAATACTTAATTGGTGTGTATCATTTTCTGAATATAGAGAAGGAGTTAATGGATGTGCTTCCGCCATACAAGTTGCACAAGGACCAATCTAAAAGATGTAAACCCCCAGGATTCATGAATTATAATGAAATTCCTTGGTAGCAGTATTACATTATCGAGGTCAAGTGAAAAGAAAGGTAAGTGAACGGTAGCAACCCTAACGGTTCGGGGGCCGTCGGGGTGCCACACAAGTACAAAATCCTAATAAAAAAAATTGAACAAAAATATCAAAGGTCTGTCCGTCCAAGCGGGGGTTGGAACAGGGTTCCGAATTTGATCTCATGTCAAAATTTTGGTCTAATTTTGAAAAAAAAAAATGGAAAATGGTCCAAATGATGAGTGGTTTGTATGAAATCAGTGGCATTGGAAATTTCTAAGTGTGTCTAATGACTTCCTAGAAGAGATTGAGTCCAAAATAGATCAAGTAAGTGCTCTAAGATCAAAATTTCTAAAGGTGCACATGTAAAACTAAAAATCAGAACAAACATGCATTAATAAATCTCAAAATCATTCAAGTAATGCACAAATAGCATGAAAAGATCACATGTGACTTAGAATTAGATGTGACAAACAATTTGGGTAATCATCTAACCCTAAGTTGACATGAGAAGATGTCATACAATTTTTGCTAGAAAGAAAAATGTGCTTGTTGACTTTTTTGTCGAGACCAAAATCCCAGTAGAAATCAACATGTATATCTTGAGGCATGTCTTTTATACTACTCATCACAATGAGAAGTACAAAATTGAGAAAGTTAAAGACTGGCCCAGCTGGCGATACCCCCAAGAGATCATTGATCAAATCCAGAATGATAGTCTTACTGAAAATCTAGATAAACTCATGTGGCAATACCATGCAAACTTGTTCATATTCAATGAAAGTTTGATTCTTTATCCTTTTGGATTAAATGCAGATTATCCATTCATACATCCTTTGATTTGGAAAGAAGATGATTTTCCTAATCAACTTTGATGGTTATTATGGTACTTAACCAATAAGTACTTAATAGCTATTGAAATTCCAACCAGAAGATTCATTGACAATCTCTCCAAGATATTCGGACTTGGTAGAGGTAAGATTGAAAATGCGAATGACAAAAACCTTTTAGATTTTCTTAATTGGTTTTATCCTCTAACTCACTAGAAATGGCTCTTGGAGAAAGAATTGAGAACCACACAGCCAAACCACGAAGTTCACACCATTTTGTTTTTTTCGAAGACCATGGGCTTTTCTCACTAATAATGGTAACATCATCAAAGCTCCCTTGAGTACAAGAACCTCATCTTATAGACCTATTCCACATAGTGTAGAAGCTCGAGTTCACAAGTCCTATCCAGGACCTGTTGGTTGCTATGAGCATCAGTATCGAGAACTCCAAAGAATCCTATGCCAAGAAAATAAGACCATTCCTCCAAATGCATGTAATTATGATGTACCCATTGCGTGGGATCATTATGATCTAGCATTAGAAGCCAAGGAAGCACTCGAAGAATTTAGGCAAGTTGCATCATCACATGAGCATAAAATGACAGACACTAGGTGACATTGCACAGTCTTCTCAAGACCCCTATGCCAGATGGGGAGGTCCTCTCTCACAAGACCCCTACAGCCAAGGACCTTTGTCCTTATCCCAAGGCATGAACACATCATTTTATACACAGCCATCCAATTGGCCTCAGCTAAGCATTCCTAACAATGATGATGGCACGAACTGGGCTAAAGAAGAAGCATCCCACTGGGTTTACGAGGAAGTATCCACATTCAGGACACATCAGCTGAACTAGATCCTCTCACTTTAAGACCTTGAAGCCCCATAACAAAAATATAATGAACATATTTTGGCACAGTCCACAGCTCAGATGACTCAGACTATTACTATAATACTCATGACGGACGAGATCGCTGAACAAGTTCGACGTTCGTACAAGTTTACTGTAGCAAGTTACTATTCACTTTTACTATAGCAGTAGGGTAGGGAAATTACTGTTCATTGTCATTGTTCATACCGTGCGAATAATTCCCTACCGAGATTTTCGGAAGCCTCTCGTTTATTTCATGATCCGTGAGTTTGGTCCTTGTTTTGTGTGTGACCTCTTATTGCCTATAAAAGGCGAGGAAGATGTAATGTGTTTGACAAAGTCCCTTGAGTAAAGTGAATGTTTTGTGAAATTTTCTCATGGCTTCCTTAACTCCCTCTTGTTCTCCAGCCTGGTAGGATCCTCTGATAAATGCAGCTCGGATGGTTAGAAATATTACTATCCTGGTTCTATCCGGGTGTTTCTAGGCTCGTTTTCCTGCTAAAAGGCTGTCCTTGAAGAGCTATAACAAGAGGTTCGCCCACGTGGGAAGGCATACTGCGGGAACCGGCTTCGTCCTCCCTAGTTCTAAGCCTAGGTTTCATCCAACTCATGTTGGGCTCGGTCCATAAAGGAAGAGCCCATGAGAGAGGAAGAGCGGTTATTTTTCAATAAAAATTAACTGCTATATATATATAAGAAAGGGAAAAAGGAAATGTAAGTTTAGAAATATAGAAAACATAACAATACATTCTTTCTCCTTTTTGATAAAAACAATGAACTCTCTTGAAGAATGAAACTACAAGGGCTTCAAATAATTCCTCCGAGATTGTAACGGGTACTTAATTTGTGGCAAACAAGGTATGTCTATCTTAGTAATATGCTTTTTGATTGGTGTTACATGCTCCTTGGGTAGGTTTTCGTGTTTGTTCTTCGATATTTGATTGTTTGAGTATCGTTTGTTTTTCAGAACCGTTTCCTACACATGTTGATGAAGTGTGCCTTTTCTTGGGCGGAGTCTATCTTATTTGTTTGATAATATAATCACATGTTTTCTAAATACCTTTTGTTTTTGTTTTTTTTTGGTTAAACTCATAAAACAAATTCCAAACTAATATGCTTTTAACAAATTTACTCCGAAACTAATTTTTGAGTCATTAAAAAGTCCAAATTAATATATTTGAGACAAATCTATTCTAAACTAATTTTTTGGTTACCAAAAACTCCAAACTATTACACTTGTGAAATATTTACTCTCGTTGACTTTCGTAAAATTTCATAGTGAAATGCTACACTAGATGATACATGACAATAATTCAATTGAAATGGCAAATTCACGAGAAAACCTATATCAATTTGAGATGAATTTGTTATAGGTATATCGGTTTAGAGTTTTTGGGAACCTAAAAATTAATTTTGAGTAAATTTGTTATAAGTATACCAGCTTGTAGTTTTGGCGACTCAAAAATTAATTTGAGGTAAATTTGTTGTAGGTAGCGGTGTACTAAAGAACTGGCGACTGCCCAGAACTAAATTGAAATTGATCGGAATCGACCGCTCTCATGAGGGGCGGTTGGGTTCCTAGGTTCTTAATTCTAAATATGAAACCGCTTGCCCACCCACCTAGACCGGATCGGTATATATATATATATAAAGGAAAAAGAAATTTTATCTCAATTACTTAATTATTTTATAGTTTTTTCGACCAAATATCTATATGTACACATGTACATTCATAGTTATTGGACATTATTGACTAATTTTATCTCTTAGGTGTATAATAGGATTAACTCCTACTTTTCTTTTTTCATTCTAATAATCTATTTAATTGTTTTCTCAACCAAAACAAAATAAATAAACAAAGAGGAAGGAAAAAAAATCGATTGGAGGTGTCCATAAATGTTATGGCGCCTTGTCATTGTGAGACGAAATTAAGAGCTAATGGGTCATTTTTAGAGTTAGGTCTCTCCTTAACCATTCCCATTTCAAATTAGGTGGACATTGAAAAAAATGGATCAAGCAATTAATGTTTTAACTTCTATGGAGGTTAGGACTTTTAAGATGGAGTCCAATTCTTCACATGTTTCGGTGTCGAGAAATCCTAAGAGATTACACTATAACCTTAAAAAAAATATATGTTTTTAGCTAATGAGTATAGTTTATTCGTTTTTGCTCTATAATTTTCAATTCTTAATCAAGATCAAAGATTCACAATTCAACCCAATTATAAGGCTGAACAAACTTTGGTGCTCTAAATAGAAACTAAATTCACCATGATATTAATTGATGAATGCAATTTTATAGAGATTGTAGATCGGTACTATGGACTCACTCGGGAGTTGGACTAGATCAATAGTCCGGTTCTTGAGTGGATCCATAGAATCAACCAAACAAGTCTTGGTTTCAATTTTTAGAATCGATCCTTAGTGGGGCATTTCCGATTTTAAGATGGGAATTGTTCACTTGGATCATGCTCACTCATAATTGTAGGCGTACCAATTTAAAATTTTCCGTAACATATAAATTTATTTCTATATTTGGAAAAATGGCGTGGAATGAAAACGACATGACTACTCTCTTTGCAGATGTTACTATGAAGGTACCACGCTAACTATAAAATATACAATTAAAGTTGTCACTCATAGTACCACTTCCAAGTTCCAATCTATTAATTCGTGGGAGGTGAGCCGTTCCAAAAGCCCCATCCAAGTGCCAAAGGATATGAACCATTCCATCAAAGCGAAATACATGCCCTACCATCACAAACGGTTTATTTCATGACCATCGACCCATAACACTTGGCTGCCGACCCCACGCATGTTGCATGTTTTGATTTATCCACCAAATAATAGGGATCACAATTTTTCGAGATTTGAAAGAAATACTCATTATTTCATTTTAAACTATGAATCTAATTTAGAATAACTATACATAAGTCGATGAAATATCATTCATGTGCTCGCTATTCTCTATCTTTTTTTTTTTTATATTAATATCATACGCTTGTATTGTGTTAAAGACGAATAAGATGTACGCTCTTGACTAATTATAATATGAAGTTACAAGGAAGGGAGAGGTGAGGGGTTCAAATCCCCACATTCTCAGGGGGATGGGGTGGGGACGCGTAAGTTTTAGGAGTGGGTTTCGACTCCCACGCCCTGCAAGAGGCAAGGCAAAAGTCTGAGAGTAAGTGTACAGTAGGAATAAAGTAGGATTGACCAAAAAAAAAATATGAAGTTCTCCTAAATCAAGTCATCTAATATGGACATTGAGGGTTCCAAGAGGAGCCGAAAAGTCTTTTCTCTCTCCCCTCTCTCTTTTCTTTACATCATTTTCTTCAACCTTCAGTCATGGGGTAGAGTTTGAGCTAATTTCACGCTCCCCTCCCCCTTTTGGTGATTTTGTTTGTATTTTATTATTCTTTTCTTGCTTTTTCTTTTCTGTCCATTTAGATTTGGGAATTCTGTTCGCTCGTCTAATTCTTGATTTGAGAGTTTGAACTCTCTTGATCTAATTCTAGAATCGGGTGCTATTTTCTCTTGATTTAGATATGAGAATTTAATAAATATGCTTTTGAGGATTTAATGCCCCTTTGCTCTATTTTTGTATAGGTTATCTACTTCTAGTTTCAATGGTAATTGTCAAAGTTTTGTTATTTTCAGATTTGTTCTTCCACATGTTAGATTTGTGTTTATTCAACCTATTTTGGTTATCTCTATATGGCGACGTGCAGAGAAAACCGAACTTAAGTGCGCACCACCAAGTGGCAACGATATAGTTATTGGAGAAGAAATTTCCAACGTATGCTCATCACTTACAATGACACGAAATCCAATGATTGGCCATCAATATGATCTTATGAAGCGAGTCTGTTTCGATTTACTTTGTTATGAAAACTATGTGTTTTTGTATTCTTTTGAATCAATGCAATTGTCTTTCAACAAAAAAAATATGAACATCGAGTAATTCAAGGAAAAAGATTAAGTCCATAATTTCATTGATTTTTTATGAGTAATACTTCAAAGAAGATAAACATCTTATTTGGGTCATGTTTGGATCGGATTTGCTAAATTTCGACCTATTTATTTAAATTGGCAATGCAGATGATGTTCCGGTAACTTTATAAAAAAAAAAAAACATCGCGTTTATTGAGTTTTTCACATGCCTATTCAATGAATCGTGTTCAAGTTAAGATATTTATACTCAAATTGGCATCATAAACATGACTTTTTGTCACCCTTACTCCAACCCGAACAGGCCGGTGGAGTCTTTGCCAAAATCTTCAACCATAATACAAAAATGGAAAAGAGAAAACACAGCCAAAAACCAAATATCCAAATCCAAAACAGGAACTACTGGGATTCGCTCCAGTAGCCACCCTTCCAACATGGAATGGGGAGGTGAGGGGTTCAAATCCCCACCTTCTCAGGGAGATGGGGGTGAAGACGCGTAAGTTTGCAGTAAGTTTCGATTCACGCCTACGCAGAGACGAGTAAAAGTTCGAAAGTGAATGTAGAGTAAGGAATAAAGTAGAACTGAAAAAAAAAAAAAAAAAAAAAAAAAATTCAAAACAGGAAACGATCGAATCACGTGCGAACGCAACACCGGCTTTAGTCAGTAGTGCACCAATGGAATTAAAGGTCAATGCGAAACCAGGAAGAAGGGGATTTTCGACGGAATATTACGGTTGAGCCACCGAACCAAAGGCGCGCCTGGACGCCTCGCTCCACACGCACCCCCTCGGCCTTCTCTCCGAAAACGATTTCCGAGTCACAGAGCAAAACGGTTCAGCGAGAGACGGAGACGCAAGAAGTCGCCATCAAATCAAATTCCCAATTCACAGAGAGAATTTCGAGCACACCTTCTGTCAAATCTACGAGGAGCTGCTATGGCGATTCCTGAGGGTTTCTAGGGTTTTTGTGGGCGGACGAGGAGGGGAGGGTTTTCCCGATGGAAATGCCCGGGAGGCGATCCAACTACACTCTGCTCAGCCAATTCCCCGACGACCAGCTGCCCGCGGGAGCTCCTCCTCCTTACTACGAGTCCTCCCTCTCCGGCGACAGCAAGAGCAACGCCAAGGGAAGGCCGAGAGGGGCTTTGATTGGGACGCCGCTGGCGATCACAGGGGCAACCGGATCGGGAGCTTGTACGCTCCGATCCCGTTGCAGAGGGAGTCGAGCGGGAGTAGCTTCGGCGAGAGCTCGTTCTCGGGGGAGTACTATGCGCCCACTTTGTCGACTGCGGCTGCCAACGATATGGATGTGTTTGGCTATGGGCACGAGGACGTGTACAGAATTGGGGGCGGCGGTGTGGGAGGGGAATTAAGGGTGAAGGGGATGGATGTGGCGGTGGCTGTGGCGGCAGGTGGTGGAGGATCGTCTTCAGGGAAGAGCTGGGCTCAGCAGACGGAGGAGAGTTATCAGTTGCAGTTGGCTTTGGCGCTCAGGCTTTCGTCCGAGGCCACTTGCGCTGATGATCCAAACTTTTTAGATCCTGTTCCCGATGAGTCTGCTTCGAGGTCTTCATCTTCAGGTTCAGCTGAGGCAGTGTCACATCGCTTCTGGGTACTTTTTCTACCTTTTCCATCGTCCTCATGTGAATTTAGGTACTCTGTCATCTGAAGTGGATATTCGATTTCACCCACCAATTTCTTATCTGCGTTGGCACTGAAATTATTTTGGTAATCGTGAATATAGAATGTTGATTTTTTGGAGTGTGTGGAGTTCAGTGACCTTCAATTTTGAAAACATCTTAACGGAGTAGATTTGTAAGTGTGGTTTATACTCTGGTGGAGTATCTTGTCCATCATCAGTATGAGCTTAAGTGTAGTTTATCAATCCTTTTGTTTTTGATAAAAGTGTAAGAGTATTTTAAATTCAGACACTCATTCAGTGATTTGTTTATAACCAGGCATTCATCATTGTCCTTGGATATAGAATTCTATAGAGGAAAATGGACACGGTTGAGGGCCTTTGGTTTTATAAGTGTTATCCTCTGTTGGAGTTATATCTCCATCTTCATTTCATAATTTCTTTAGTTTATTATTCTTTAAATGGTTAATAGAACTGAGGCTCATCTTTAACAAGACATCACCAACAAACGTAATTATTTTTCTTCTTCTTTCTTTTTTTCCCCTCTATATATGTCTGTCCTCGACTCTTGTACATTTTAGTAAGCATTGTCTTAACTGGATAATTATGT
This sequence comes from Eucalyptus decipiens, assembly GCA_014182575.1. Classification (NCBI taxonomy): domain Eukaryota; kingdom Viridiplantae; phylum Streptophyta; class Magnoliopsida; order Myrtales; family Myrtaceae; genus Eucalyptus; species Eucalyptus decipiens. Next base: position 27,993,166 of record CM024619.1, on the reverse strand, counting down.
GTAATGAGTTGTAGCAAATAGTTTATGATTTGGCCACAAACTAGGATAATATTAGTTTAGGTAAGATGAAGCTCTCACTTGATCCTGTTGTTGTGGAAAACATACTTTCAAATTGATATTAGGTCTGATTTGTTTCAGATTAATTGCCTCCCAATTCTAAGTTAGCAAATGTGAGCACAGAATGGAAAGCTTTGTATTGGAAGTTGGTCCGAACTTATGATAAAAATTTTAGTCCATGTTAGGCTTTAGTTTTCAAAAGAATGCCAAGCTCATGCTCATCCTCCCTAAAGCAGCCCACCTGTGGACCGTATTAGAAGTTAAGCTTGAGTTCACAAACAGGATCATGGGAGGATCCATAGCATGAACTTTCTTTTTCGTTTCTTTGTTTTTTTTTTTTTTTAAGGGTTTTGGGGGGTGTTGGGGGTTGTTGTCAAAAATGTAGTATGGGTGATTCTGTCCATATGCTACGATATGTATGATATGGCACTTATGAAATATGCAAATTGTGTAGATACTTCCATTACATATGTATCTTGATCTATACTATGTATAAACATGATCATCTTGTCTAGATACTATTGCTTTACAGTTTGTTGGTTACTCGTGATGTATTAGTACTGTGTAGGCATATTTACCTTATTACAGGAAATAATTTGACATAATGAGGGAACCAACCTTTTTCTCAGTGATTTTCTAACAAATTTTAGTTTGCTCATATATTTTTTTCTATTTGGGGTTTTCCCTAACATCAAGTTTTTGGCCTTTCTAGGGCTAGGCATGCAATCTTAGCTTAATTTTGGTTAGAGAAGTACCATGTTATAGCAATGGTGAGATGACTTCCGCCAGCATAGGAAGCTTTGATGGAGTTTGTTGCCTTTTCTAGTATCACCTTGCATCTGGAGAGGGGTGGCTGTACAAAAATGGTCTGGGCATACATTGTACCTTTCCCAGTCTTCATGCATTGAGCATTCATGCCTATTTGTGGCCTTTTCTTTTATGTTTTTATTTGGGTATGGTAGGTAGGGCTGGAGTTGTCAAACAGGCAAGATGCAAGATGAATTAGAGTCTTTGGGTGAAGAATGGATATGTTCCTTCTGTACAGTTAATTTCTATTTTCATGGACGGTCTCACAAATTTATTTTCTTGGGAGTTGAGATCACGAAGACTAAATCTTGTGGGATGCTGTTGGTGGATTCATGTCATGGCATGGTAATGGCCTTAATATGAAAGACGTCGATTTTTTTATGCAGTTCTATACAGACTTCCAAGATAGTGTCCCCAACTAAAAATTCATTTATAAGCACAACAATTTGATAATGAAACAAGAAGGAAAGACTTGTCAACATAAAGAGAACCGAGATGGGTGCATATGTTGTAAATACTAATCCTTTAATCACAGTATGCTTCCTTTCCCTTAATTTCTGAAACTTGTGGCTATTGAATCTTATGTTAGAAAGTTCAAATAAATGGAGAATGAATCTTCTCAAAGTGATGTTTTGCATGAGTGTGATTAGCCCATTTAACTTGATTGTCTTATCTCTGTCTTTGGAAGACCACTATGACAAGTTATTGTTTTTGGTATAGTTTCCTCTTCTTCTAGTTTTTCTACTTCCTTTCTTACATTCCTTTTGGTTAATTGATGCATGCTTATGTAGTCATTATTGTTGCTCAAGTTTCTTTTGTCATAATGCTCTAATTGTTTATCAGGTAAATGGCTGCCTGTCATACTCTGACAAAATTCCTGATGGGTTTTACCTTATACATGGGATGAATCCTTATGTGTGGACAGTATGTACGGATTTGCTGGAGAATGGTAGAATTCCAACAATTGAATCTCTCAAGTCTGTCGATCCTTCCACCAACTCTTCGATGGAAGTGGTTCTGATTGATCGGCACAGTGACCCAAGCTTAAAAGAATTCCAGAATAGGGTTCTTGGTATATCTCGTAGTTGCATAACCACTAAAGAGGTTGTGGACCAACTTGCTAAGCTTGTTTGCAATCTTATGGGGTATGTTTCAAGTTTCTAACCTGGTCTTGCTATAAATATATCTGGATATGATTGTTTCTATTGATTTAATCACTCTCTATTACTGGTCTTGAAGGGGCTCAGCTTCGGGGGGAGAGGATGACTTAATTTCAATTTGGATGGAATGCTGTCATGAACTTAAGGATTGCTTAGGATCTGTTGTTGTTCCAATAGGTAGCCTCTCAGTTGGTCTCTGCAGGCATCGCGCCTTACTTTTCAAAGTAAGGTTTCCAAATATCTATGATGCATTATTTTGATATGGTTTAGGCTGTATTTTGATAAACATGAGCTGACCCTTTTTTATGATAATATGGTTTAATCACACTGAATTTTGTTTTTAATACCTTTGATGTAGCAAATATTGTTCTTTAGCCATTCTTAGAGGTCCATATCTAATGTTCAGGTTTCATATGAAATTTGGTAAACCATTTGGGTCTTTTTATCTATCCTGTATGAGTTATAGAGATGTGTCCTCAATTTAACATTTATTTAAGTTAGAATAGAAGTTCTGATACACTTGACATGTATATTTGTAGGTACTCGCTGACATGATTGATTTACCATGTCGAATTGCAAAGGGATGCAAATACTGTACAAGAGAGGATGCTGCATCTTGTCTCGTCCGTTTTGGATTTGAAAGGTATTTATTTTTTTGTCATATTGCTATATGTAGATCTGGAGAACAGTCATATGAGCAAGCTTTTTCTCTCATGATCACATTGGGATTGATATAGCTGGACCCACTTGGTGGATGAAGCTTGGTTTGTTGCTGTTGTTGTTGTTCATAAACTAGATCATCACAGAGTAGTCATAAGAGGTAGGACTATACCAATCGCATATGACAATTATATTTCAGTATCATATGAAAATTTAACTAATTGAAGTCGATGCTAATTTAGATGTACTTTTTGAATATAAATATTTGACACAACTATCTTGACGACCAATTAATAGCATTTTTATGTACTAATAGGACCTCCTGCTTAAGGCTTATATATATTACGATTCTTTAATTAGAAAAAAGAAAATGAAAATTTCAATAAGAACAATCATATTGATGTAGTGTTCCAATCAGGTTCCAAAATCTAGTAAATGAAGATAGGGAAGATCTCCATCAAGATTATCCAATCCAGATATAAGAAAGATATGTTTCTCCATTCTTAACCTGCAAAAATTAGTTAACCAATGTTATAAACTGTTTAATGGAATTTTTGAAGTACTATACCCATGTACCTAGAGAGAGTAAAATTTATTAGTTGAAACTTCATAAACTCGCATAACAGAAAAGAATGATATTAGAGAGTTGAGACTTTTTAAAATCACATTTTTCTACTTACAAATGGGAATTGCTTAGAGTCTATTTTGAGTTCTTCAAGATAGTTTACTTGGATTTTTGAATTACCTCACATCTTGAGAGGAAACAAAATCTATCACCTATTTCAATCAAAATAACGAACTATAGGAAGAGGAAATTTTCAGCCAAATGAAGTTAAAAAAAGTTTGTAAAAGTAAGAACATGTGGATAAAGAGCCATTTGAAGTAGAAAATAACTTCTTAAGAATGTTTGGCTATTACGGATGTTGGACATTCTTGCTTGCTTCTTCACGACTTTCTGTATTTGTTCCATCGACAAAAATAGGGAAAAATGAGAGAAGTTGGAGACCAAGTGTTGGAGGAAGACGAGAGAACAAAGACAAATTAAGATATGAGAAATGGTAACAATGGGAAGAGAGATTAATGCAATAAAAATATTAAGAAAGATGTTAAAAAGGATGAATAAATTATTACCTTAATGGAGATTAATTGGGCAGGCAATAATACACCTTAAATTTGGTAACAAATTAATGAAATAAATTACCAGGGATGATTAATGAAACAATTAATTAGGAATAAACGTTAATATTCAAGAAGTCCATGTACATTGTATCTGAATGACAACAAACTTGAGTTTAAGAAAAAGATTATAAATGTTGAGTTTGCCATAGATTAGAGCTTGTTAAAATTGTTTAGAATGGCTAAGTCCCTCGAAAAGCTTTTTTTAATTAATATTATAGATTGAGATTGCATTTTCATCTTTGATCAGTGTATTGTTGAGCAGTGAATGTCAACTGATTAATAAAGTATTACGAGCTTCCCTCCTGATGGTTTCATGTTTGCCTTGCAGTTTTTAATGCTGAGATTCATACAGCTTTGCTTAGTCTTGCATTTTTCAATCCATTGTCATAGGAATGGAGAGTTTTGCTGTCTCCTATGCATATCATTATCTTGGAGAAATGGTGGTGACTTTTGATGAGCTGGTTTCTTCGTGGCAGGGAGTATCTTGTTGATTTGATTGGGAAGCCTGGTCATTTGTGTGAGCCTAGTTCTTTGCTCAATGGACCATTATCCATCTCAATATCATCACCACTACGGTTTCCGCGTCTTAAACCTAGTGACCCGACAATTGATTTCAGGTCATTAGCCAAACAGTATTTTGCGGATTGCCAGATGCTTAATCTTGTGTTTGATGATCCTTCAACAGGTAGTAAAGTCTCACCTTTTTGGCTGCAAACTCTCTTTTCCTTCTCAGATGTTGATATATTTCCATACTTGTCATAGCTAGTGTTCATGGAATCACAAAACTAGGTATAAAACAAGAGGGGTCTAAAGGTGGTATTATGCTTACCGGTAATAATTTGTTGCCCACATATTCTGGTTTCTTTGCATTCTTTCAAGAGAGATTTTTTCTGCCTCTCATTTTGTGCAGTATTCCATTTTTTTATTTATTGTTTATTATTATTATTTTTGCTGGTGTTATAACTTCATTGATGCCATCCATTAGGTGATTCGCTTATTTGATTTCCATTGTGGTTGCTGAGGGTCCATAGAGGATATGTTTTAGAAATCAGTCTGCCAAAATGCAGATGCTATAAAATAGAGTTAGTATTGTACTTTATATGTCCCTGAAACTGACAGTATGCTATATGGAACACTTGCATTTCTATAGGCTACTTAGATAATAATCTTGATGTGCCTTCCATGCCGCAAACAGATGGTTGGGTTCTCAACATCTGCTTATCTTTTACATATTTATCTCTGAATCCTCCGTCTGAGAATACGGATGCAAAGAAAGTCTTTTCTATGATTTCTCTCATTTTTGTTTTTATGTTTTTGATAAACTAAAGAGCTAGTTTTATTTTAATGGTTCTGTTTCAAATGGATCTCTTCTTCTTTTTTTTTGTTACAACACTTGCTTGTGATTACAACTAGAGGGCTAAAAATTATATGTATGCTGCCAACCATCCAGAAGTCCCCTTTAGCTCCTTATAGGGTGCAATTATAGAGGTTGTTGGGCTGCTGCTGGAGACTAGCTTCTTAGCCACTCTCTCCTAGTTCAACAGTACATTGGGACTGCTAACTTTCTTCTTATTATACCATCATTCATTCTCATGTTTCCTCCTTTTTCAGACTCTAATATAGTTCTCCAAAGTTGTTAGCATCCTATTGCATTGGGCGACTGGTCATTGGGAATCAGCAGATAGTTTGCCTGTCTGATTCCTCCATTCCTCCCTGTCTTGATCCCTTCACTCACCTCCCTCTCCTTCTCTCTTTATAGTCTCTGGTACTTTTCTTCCATAGATAGGGAACATTGTCATGAAAATATCACAGAGAGCTAGTATTTTCTGTATATCATTTGTAACTAAAAGGAAACAAAACCTTCATGTGACTGACCTTTTTCTGGCATGGCAACAGACTCATATCATGACTTTTTGCCACTATGGATAGTGGGCTTTGAAGAAACCTTTTTCTTACTAAGCTTCCTCTTCAAAATGCCCGTGAGCTGCTAAAATGATCATAATTCCATTTCTAGGGTAGTCAAAATTTTCAGGTTGCCCATATTTGAGAGAGTAGTAGGAAGCTGTCATTATTTTACAGTACAATACGAACACTTGGCTAATCTAGCATGCTAGACCCCACTCACAAGCCATTCATTTGCCACTATAGGTATTGTTGACGATAATTTGTCCAGAGTTCCTATGTATCTGCAGTCTGATACAAGGGACATGGAAAAAAGTGGCAACATTCAAAGCTCGAGTAGCAGTGATGAAAACCCACAGTTGCTGCTGCATGAAAAGGCTGCCGAACCAAGTGCTGAGGAAGCTGATTCCCAACAATTTAAGTCTTGCAGACCTCCACAAAATATTGTACATTCTGCAAAAATTGGTGTGGATCTAATTCCCCGTAAGAACATCCCTCCAAGTGGGCATCCAGGTTCTCGACCATTAATAGCCAGGCCTGATCCAAGAGTGGATGCCTCTAGAGGTTCAAGGTTTGCCGATGAAGTATCACTTGATATAGAGGATCTAAAAATTCCTTGGAGTGATCTTGAATTAAAGGAGAGAATCGGAGCAGGTATTGTTACCCTTTTTGGTCGAATAGCATTTCAGATATTCAAGTATTAGTTAGGTGGTTCAGCCAAAAAAGTGTTAGTATGGTGGACTTCCCTTTCTGCACTTTTGGTACATCCAAATTTTGGCAAGAATTGGTTTTGGATCTGATCGGGTGTCACTGCAGGGTCCTTTGGAACGGTTCATCGTGCTGACTGGCATGGATCGGTAAGCAAATTACCTTGGCGTCTTGTCTTTGGGAATGTGGAAGAAAAATGATATATTTGAATGTGGCGTCAGTAGTTTATGGTTCCTCATGAGGGTCCTTGCAGTAGTATGTTCAGTACGTAAACACTTCATTATTATCTAAAAAAGAGTGGTTTAGTTAGGCTGGTGAAGGCCTCAATGAAAATGGTAATGATGCTTCAATTAGAATGGTCCTTTTGCAGTTCAAAGCCATAGTCATTAAATTTTGCATAGGGTGATAAAATGTGTGACGTAAGCATGGCACCTGCAGCAATATACTGTTGTTTCTTGTATTGTCAACTGTGTAATAAGGCATGAACAGGCGTTGATGTTTGCTTGCATCAGGGTTCATCTCATTGTGGACCTGCCTTCTCATGTTATCTGTCATGTAGTGTAGTGCCATCGGGATATTTTTTAAGAATTTTCCATTTAGTTTGGCAATAGGTTATACTACTTCATCTGGCAAATTTTTCTCTTTATTTCCAGGAAGTTGCAGTGAAGATTCTCATGGAACAGGATTTTCATGCAGAACGCTTTAAGGAATTTTTGAGGGAGGTATGCTGCAACTTAGGTTTGCTATTCGTTGTCAATGTATTTGAAAGATTACCCTTCTCTGTAGTTATCTAAATTCTGGTTTTATTTTCTACTTTTATGTTCACTTTTTTGGTGATCACCAGGTTGCCATAATGAAACGGTTGCGGCATCCAAATATAGTTCTCTTTATGGGTGCAGTCACCGAGCCTCCGAAATTGTCCATAGTAACTGAATATTTATCAAGGTTTAATTTTCTTTGGAGTTATCCACTTGCAAAAGTTTGTATAATTGTAAATTTGTGATTTTTATTGTGGGAAGTTTCATTTATTTTTATATAATATTGCAGAGGTAGCTTGTACAGGCTTTTACATAAACCTGGCGCGAGAGAAATATTGGATGAGAGGCGTAGGTTGAACATGGCACTCGATGTGGTATGCAATCATTAACTCGGTTTTGCAGATTTTTAATTGATGTTATGTGCTGTCTTCATTGTATTTCTTTATGATATTCTCCTTTGGTTTGCTGTTTATCCAATGATATTCCTTTTTTTTATCAGGCAAAAGGAATGAATTATCTTCACAAACGCAATCCTCCAATCGTTCATCGCGATCTGAAATCTCCAAATCTTTTGGTCGACAAAAAGTATACAGTTAAGGTGGGACTCAGATTTTCTTCAGGTCATGAAAGATGCCTATTTAGTTTCCTTGTTGCATTCAGACAGGTTTATCGGGATGATTTGTTTACTCTCTTTTAAAAGTTGTCCAGGGGAAGAGGGGGTTTGCCCACTAGGATTGGTCTGGGACTTGGAATTATGGACCAATAAGTTTTACTGAGTCAAAAAAAGAGACGTCCATTCAAAATGACCATTCTGCATCGATGCTTAAGTAGTTAATTTCTTCCAATATTTATCTGTCTACTGGTTCAAAAGATCCTCTTGAGTCATGAATTCTTTACTGATCACATTTTAATCTTCATTGCCTTTCTGATTTGTAGGTTTGTGATTTTGGTCTTTCCCGTCTTAAGCCAAGGACATTTCTCTCATCAAAGTCAGCAGCAGGAACTGTAAGTAGTGTTATGCTTGAGATTCCATAAAGTATTTGAATCATGTTCAGCCTTTTCTCTCTCCCTGCAATCATGGTCGATAATTGATGGTTTTGATTGCATTTTGTTAGCCTGAGTGGATGGCACCAGAAGTTCTCCGTGACGAGCCATCAAATGAAAAGTCGGATGTTTATAGCTTTGGAGTAATCTTGTGGGAGCTTGCAACACTGCAACAACCGTGGAGTAATTTAAATCCTGCACAGGTCTGTTTGGTGAAACTATTCAAGATTTGAGAATTTAGTGGAAGATTTGAGATACAGAACTATTTCCTTAAATTTAAAGATGAAGGAAAACTTTGAAGAGAAATGATCTTTTCCTGATCTCACTGAACATTTGTTGCTAGGAAGAGTAGGAAACTATATGTGGTATGTTTTTGCTTCATCGAGTGAAATAGGACAAATAGAATAGCTATTTCATGGTAAATAGAATAGAGTAAGGAATAGGCTAAGATTGGTCGAGCAGGAGGAGCACAAACATAAAGTCATGAGCCTTCTGGTGCATTTTTAAGACTCCATCTCTTGATATCACACTTTCCATCAAATTTAGAGGTGACATGGATCCACAAAATCTTGAGTGATAGCTGATTTATCTTTGATGTGGATGACATATTTTGTAGCTCATTCGATTCTTTTTAGGTGCTTCTACTGAAAGTGGATATATTTTTCTTATCCAGCTCTCATGTGAAATGCTTATTTTTTCACTTTTAGGTTGTGGCGGCAGTTGGTTTCAAGGGGAGAAGACTTGAGATTCCACGAGATTTGAACCCTCAAGTGGCTTCTATTATTGAGGCCTGCTGGATCAGGTGAGTACTCCTCCCCCCCCCAAAAAAAAAACCCCCACCACCAAAAAATATGGGTAGGAGGGGATGTGCTTGCATTGGGTAAATGATATATATGTATGTATGTGGAGTTGGTAAATCTAGGGTGAGTTCTCACGTTACCAACTAGAAATTATTTGTGCTTAATCCAAGACAAAAATTACTCAATTGCAGTGAACCCTGGAAACGGCCATCTTTCTCCAGTATTATGGAATCTTTGAAGCCATTGGTCAAACCTCCATTGCCTCAACAAAGTCATGTAAACATGCCGCTAATTACCTAGATGAGTGCTGCTTGAGGAGTGTTGATATGACTTGGGACTTTTTGGGGTGACGCCCAGCGGTCATGCAAACGTTGTGACCCTCTGCGGTGCGCTTCTTTCGCATCATTTTCCCTATGTCTAATCATTTATTTAGCTCAACAGAATTCTCACATCTTGAAAAGGGGAAGTGTAAAATCTGAAATTGGCTGCAAAGTCATAATCCTAATTCATGTTTGTAAGTTCACACTTTCCTAAGAATAAGTAACCAATGATGATTGGATACTGTGCAAGCAAAGAAATAGGACAGCCTGCAATTTTCTTGTTTTTTGTTCCAGCTCATGCCATGCAGTCGTGTGACCTCTGAGATGTGAGTGTGGCCGCTTTCCAAAAAGTCTTAAAGCTATGAATAGGGGTGGCTGTTGATATTTTAGTCAGTTGGGCTCTTTAAATGAATAGCATGAGCAATGTCTCTTGTAGTTTTTCTTATGACACATTAGACTCCCGCAGGAAAATCTTTGAGGCCGTATTTTTGCAAGTTGCGTTGGCTATTCTCAAATATACTATTGGCATCTATTTGCTTTAAGATCTTGTTAGCTCGAATTTCTTGATATGTCCTTATGTCCTAACGTGTCCCTTTTTGGCTATTTGCAGGATCTTTCTTGTACATGTCTCTTCGTCATCAAGGATTCTGACTATTACATTAAGGTCGCCCCAACATAGTTATGATGATTATTTTTCTGATTCCCGTCAGAATATTATTATCGAATTCTGTCATATCATATTGGTAAAGATGTATAGTAATTCCTCGCAGAATTTTGTATGTAAAGGTTGTATCTACAATTGTTGATTGAGGGAACACTTACGACGGCAAGAGGTTGGAGCGTTTTGCTTAAGCCGAATTCTTCTCTGTTCTTGTGGTTGTTTTTACTTAATAATACTGTTTTTTCCTCAGAAAGTCTCTTTTTGCGTCAGGCCCTAAGACAGGATTTGCTGGAAGGTGTTGCCAATACTACCTGTAAAGACTAAGTTCAAAATTGGTGTCCACCTATTGAAAGTCCAAAATTAACCTTGGGAAAATAATGCTTCGTCAAATTTCTGACCTAAAAGTCGATTAAAATTGCCATATGACATCTGGAAACCACCCGACCGATGGTTTGAGGAAGTCAGACATTTCATCCATGCACATGCTGGAGTTGAGGGAAGCGTCCCGTCAGAAACCACTTTTTGAGGAAACACAAACAACATGAGTTGGACAATTGAGTCCTAGTCAACGTAGAAAAATTATTCTGGTTCAATCGAACTCAATAGATTGCGGAGTCTCATTTAATGTGTCTATCTCAACTCCAAAAACGCTTAAGTTCTGACAGCAGATTCAGATTTATACTGGCGTGTCACAGGCAGTTTGATGTTGGGAAGATAATCTAGTCTGTCCTAAATATATTATTCGAATATTAATTCAGTCATAAATTTTTAATGTTTTTAATTGAGTCTTAAATCTTTATATGAATTTTTAATATAGTACTTGTCACGACCTAAATTTTGGATGAACCATCTTCTAAATTTTAGGTGGCTAATAGATTACTAAGTCTAAATTTAGCAAGCTCTCCTAAGTTTATACCAATTCGCTAATGCATTACTTTAGCTCGGCTCTCCCAAGCCTATCCTTCACGACTTAGGTTGGATTTTATTCTTTACTTCTACAAACCAACCAGAAATTATGAGTTCAATCTAACGCCCTTTACTTTCCTATTATTTTGAAAAAAATATGGTGTAGATAGCTTGAATTGATTTTAAGCTATTTTCCTAACGTGTAAGGTGTTCATACGGGTATGCAAACCATTAATTTAACACTCAAGCAATGTTAAATCAGAATTCACATCGACAATCTTGATATGATTTCTAATTAACATGCAGTCACTCTAATTTTTAGGATTATCCCTTGTTTAATAAAATCTAACCTATATGCAATGCAAGGGATAGATGCTGGTTGTCGCCCTGCCTTGGTGAAGGACTCACCGGAGCATCGAGGATTGTTAGTATCGCTGGACCGATCTGGTGGTGCCGAGCAATGATGATGGGTCGACAAATTTTTTGTGGGTGCCTGAGGCTCCAGGAGATGGGCCTAGCTCACGAAGACTCTCTTGCACTTCAAACTAACATGGTCCTTTCGACCGGGTTCACGTGTCCACCGGGTTCACGTGTCCCTCTGACCCAAATAACTTGCACGCACGCAAATTCCACACGCAAGCAGTGGAAAAGAAATCTTCAAATTTAAAGCCAGGCCTTCGCCGAGAATCCTTCGGTTTGTTGCCGTAATTATGTGAATTTTGAGGCTCACCAGGAAGCTGCTGAGATTGCTGGTTGCGGTGAGCGACGTTGCTGGACGAAGGAGCGACTGGTCTGGTGCGTCAGTGAAGGTGCTTCGCTGGAATTGCAGGTTTAGCGATGAGGGCTCGCTAGTGCAGCTCACAGTGGCCGGTTGGAGCAAGACGGCGTTCAAGGTGACAACGAGGAAGGGCAGCACCGTCGGGGATAACCTCTTTTTGTCCTTCTCTATTGTTTTCTTCTTCGTCTCTTTTCTTTGCTTCCACTGAAGACTTTGACCGAGCAACCTCTTAGGCCACTTCTATATCTCAAAAGAAACAAGAAAGTGGCATCTTCTAACACGTAACGGATGATGAAACCGTGGAATAATTGCAATAACGTGCCAAAAAAAAACGTGATGAGCAGCGGCTGATTGAATGCGACGCAGGGCTGAGATCTCGTTGGAAGTGTCAACCATGCTGCGAAATGTGGATGTCACGGCGAGCCGCCGAGGACAATGAATGGGGTGGGCCTGGATCAATGACGCATAGGCATGAGGCAAGGAGCAGTTTCAAGCTCGCGCTGCAGGGCGGTGAGGCAACGAGATGTCTTGGCCAAGGCTTGGCTAAGAGCTCCCTTTCTCTCCTCTCTTCTCTCTCATGTGTGGTCGCGTATATCAATCGTGAAGCCCCCCTCTTTCTTGCATGAGAGCTCTTCCTTTTAAATGCAAAACTACATGGGATCCCCAGGAAGAGAAGGTGATCTGCTTTCGTATTGTGGATGCATTGAAATATATTCCTTTGATTTTTTTTCCTTTCGGAACTTGCGCAAATATATTTATTTTCCTTTTAAGCCCAAGTCACGCTCTTGATTTCCTGCAAACACGAAAATCGGCCGCCGCAAATACTCGAAGGGTTACGCTCATATTGAAATATTCTGCTGATTTCCTGCTTCTTCCATTCCTTATTACTTTTCCCGTATTGTGTGAATCGGACTAGAGAATCATACGTAAATTCTTTCCTCTTAAAATAATGTTGGTCAATTTCTTGCCCCCCCACGTTGACCGAATTATGGCCAAGTGCATAATTTTCCTTCACGTGGATGGGCTTCCCCATGTACGAATCGGTGGTCGCTTACACGTTGTCCTTCCTTTGCATTCGTTCCCTTAAATGCACAAATATGTCAGTGCCAATGTGCTAGAAATTTCTTAATCAACTTTTAACAATTTAGGACACCCATGTAAATGTAATATCAATCACCATGGAGGAATTATCGACTTATCCAAAGTTTGATACTCTTATGGGCTTCAATATTCAAAGCCATTCACCAAAATCCATTCACCGCCGGCCCAACAAATATGCAATTAAATGAAATATGCTCCTAGTGACCATATGTTATGCAATTAAATTATATTTTTTAGGGGTTAAAATTAATCCCTGATTTTTTTTAATGCGATAAATGACTAAAATGATCGCCAAAATTTAAGTGTCAACAGTACTTTTGCCTAATTTTTGTTGACGCGACAGTGTGTGACATATGATAACCAACAATGACTAGATCGCCTTGTGAGTAATTTCCTACAAAAATTAAATGAAAATTCAATGGAATTTCGCGCAATGAGTTAGGACTAAAGTGGTAAAATTAAAAAAATTGAGATCTAAATTGACATTCGTATAATAAGTTCAGAATTAAATAGGTAATTTTTTCATTTGAAAATTATTAGTTTTTTTTTCTTGGGGTAACAAATGCCAGAAATACCACCTTTTGAAGATAATTTAACAACCCTTAGGAGGGTCGTCACTTTGCTGTTCACTACAAGGTGAATATTTTCAAAAAGTTCTAAACATATTGCACATCCATTCAATCCTGAACTTTTTTTATGGTTTACCAATTAAATTCATTTAGTAAATTTTGCAAAAAATCACAAATGTGGACTAGCCATCATACATGGCACGGCTAGTGCTGACATAAACAAATTTTATGATGTTTTCATATTTTTCAATTTTTATTATCTTTTCTCTTTTCTTTTCTTTTCTTTTATTTGTTTTAATTTTATAATCTTAGTCAATGAGGTTGCCAACCAAAGGTGAGGGCCAATGATCCTTGCTTGGTCTAAGCGAGGGCGTCATGGGCCACCGTGCCTTGGTCAACCAAAGGCGAGGGCATCAGGCCCTCACCCAGATCTAGGTGAGGGTTGACACCTTGCTTGTGGGATGGCAAGGGCCGTAATGTCCTTGTCTATTGCCCTTGCCAACACCTAAGTCTTGGCAAGGGCACAGAGGCCCTCGCCTAGACCAGGTGAAGGCATTGCAGCCCTCATTGGCCAACAGGCAAAGATGTTGGCCCTCACCCAAACTAGGCGAGGTTGTTGACCCTCACCGGCAAGAGTTGTAAAAAATAAATTTAAAAAATAAAAAGGTATTATTAAAAATTATTCACATTTGTATCAACGATGCTACATAGGACGACCTACATCCACATCATTAATTTTTGGCTAAAGTTAATCAGATTAATTCAATTGGTAAAATATGAAAATGTTTAGAACTTAATTGGTATAATTAAAATATTTAGAATTGGATTAGCAAAAGTGCAATGGATTTAGAATTTTTTGGGTAGTTTTTCCGTTCACTATATGACCCAAGTTTCATTTACTTGAATAATTATATTTGATAAATCTATTTGATCTAAATATATTATAGCTCAGGACAATTCTCTGGCTCGTAAATGGGTGGTGGAATTAAGCGTGGTCAAGGGGTGGAAATTTTGGGCAAAAAACGACATGTCTATAGTGAGGCGGCCTCCTTGAAAAAACACCAGACGTCGGTTTTATCCCAACCACTGCTCTCCTCTGTCCTTGGTCGGAGTAGTATCCATCGGCGATCAAAGCTCAAGCTCTGTCTCACTCGATTCATGTCTAGCGCATACGAAGAAAGTCCCAACTGTTTGTAGAAATCCAATCAAGTCGCAATGGGATCCGATTCCTAGTATGGTGGATGAGAATAACCGGAAACGAACCTGCCTCTCCATATATTTGCTAGAAATTATTAAGTTGGTGTGCAAATTTTTCATTCGCATTGACATTTCTTCAAATTTTTCGTTCACTCAATAAATTTTTTAAACTCACTCTTAAACCGTAACAAAGTCCATAAGAAATTTCTTTTAAGCGGTGGTGATTCTAGAATTATTTATGAAAGACGCCAAGTTCATATTGAATTCAGTCATTATAATGAGTTTGTCTGGGGGGGAATCATATTTTGACAAAATATGCTAATGAGATACAGAACCTCCGTCAAGTTCAAAATCTAAATCTCCAAAATCTGAGCCTGCTCTTGAGAAGTTTGAATTTGACGAGATTGAAAAATCAAGTGCTGCATTTTCTTTGTTGCTGGGTTCTAAAACTATTCATGGTCAAACTAGGGAATATTCACGTCATTGTACTTATTCTTGCCCGTTTGGGTCATTTAGATTTCTTGGCTCATCTCATGATAAAAATATTAGTACAACATTCAAAGGCGAGAATTGTTATTTAGGGAGTTATATTTGGAGATTAGGGAGTCAA
Organism: Eucalyptus decipiens; assembly: GCA_014182575.1. NCBI lineage: Eukaryota > Viridiplantae > Streptophyta > Magnoliopsida > Myrtales > Myrtaceae > Eucalyptus > Eucalyptus decipiens. Next base: position 27,977,949 of record CM024619.1, on the reverse strand, counting down.
TAAAGTCAAATATACTTCCGAAGCTACGTGAAATTTTGGATGGATATGAGAAGGACAAGCAGGTTGGTATTACAGTAATTGAAATTATGTCAAGATGGTTGCTTATGCAGGAATGGCGATTGTTACTTCTTCATGGACAAAGCAACGCTATTTCTTGACTCAATTTAAACAATTTTAATTGTCTTATCTCATTAGTATTCTAGGTGTTAATCTTTACAATACTGTGTTTATTTTATTAGGTAACTAGGGTTTACTGGTGACACTGAAAATACCGTTATTTTACAATTCTTGCTTACTTTTCATGAATTGAATTAACAATATTGGATTGTTGCTAAGAGTTTGTGTCTCCTTTCTTTTCCTATCTTTTCTTTAGTCCTCTCTCTTGTCTTGCTATTCTGTTTTTGCTTCATTTTCCACGATTCTTTATTAATATTTCTACGTGCTTACATATGAACATTCAAGTTCCTGGGTTTGGGAAAAATTACCCAAAGTATCCTAAACCTATTACATTTGTGCAAATTCAATTTTAAACTTTGTAATTTTGTCAATTTAGTCACAAATTTTTTAATGTTTTGCAAATATAGTCCTTTTGGCCACTTTTAGCCTAAAATCGATAATATGGCAAGCTAATCAGCGCCAATCGTCCTACTTAGTACAACTAGCATTGATGTGAACAATTTTTTTTTAAATTGTTTTAATTTTTCTGATTTTTGTTTAGTTTTTCTTTTTCATGATTTCTTCTTTTCTTTTCTTTTCTTTTTCTTTTTCTTTTTCTTTTCTAAACGCCTTCGCCAACCACAATTGACGACCATAATACCCTTGGCCAAATCTAGGCAAGGGCCATGAACCTCGCCCGTTGGTTGGTTAGGACTACAAGTGAGGGCATCGCAGCCCTTGCCTGGATCTAGGCAAGGGTTATGGGTCTCACTAGTTTAGGGTTAGAAAAAAGAAAAGAAAAGAAAAGAATTCATAAAAGAATTCATAAATAATAATAATAATAATAATAATAATAATAATAATAATAATAATAATAATAATAAATTATCCACATTAGCGCCGGCGGTGCCATGTAGAGTAGTCATGCTGACTAGATTTTCATAACAATGATTTCTAGCAAAAATTGATCGGAATGACTAAATTGGTAAATCGTTAAAAGGTTTAGGACCAAAATGGTATAATTGAGAAGTTTAGAACTAAATTAGCAAATTGTCAAAATGTTTATGACTAAATTAGTCAAATTGAAAGGCTTAGGATTGAATTATCACAAGCGCAATAAGTTTAAGACTTTTTGAAGTAATTTTTCCCTAGTATTGAGAGGTAGAAAGATCAATATTTCTTCATCACAATTTTTCTTGGGTTTTTGTTCTTATAATGTGAAGAGGATGATTTTCTTAAGTGTTTAATCCTGTCCTTTGGGATGGTTACTCGTTCAAAAGTTCTAAGTCGTTCATGCCTGAGATTTCTTTTAGGAATCTGATTGTTTGGGAACCAGAAACTTTGGTAGAGACAAGACCGTAGCTTTAGGAGAGGATAGGTTTTATTGGCCTGACTTTATGTATGGATGCCGCTAGGATCGTCTCCCGGTATTGCACTTGTCTCACAACTTTTCCCTTTCCATGCATATAACCTGAAAAGACCTTTGCATGGATTTTGTCTAGTGAAGACTACGCAAGCCTCAAAGTTGCTAAGTTTGTCTTCAGTGAAATTGTTAAGTTTCATGGGTTGCTTATATCTGTTGCGTTCGACGGAAATGTTGTGCTTGTTATCTACTTTCCAGAGACACTTCAAAATTCTTTCGTAGAAATTCAGAATTTTCAATTATATTTTCATCCAAGCAAAGGTTGTTGATCGAATTTTGGGCAGCCATCTTAGGGCTCTTGTTGATGATAAGCTGAGAAATTGGGATTTTTGGTTTATTTACAACTGAGTTTGCATGTAACAATACCACGAGTTTGAGTAGGTCCATTGGTAAGAGTAGACTATGTTTATGTATATTCGGCGGGACATTAGAAGTGTCAAAAGTTGTGTACGATGCTCATTTAATATCAAAAGTTTACATTAGATTGCTTAAGTGCCGAATCAGGAAAAAAAATAATTATTTAAGTGCTTCCGAAGATAAATTTCAGTCAAAATGAGTATATGGCAATTATAATTAAAAATTTAATATGATGGGGCATTTCAGAAAGAAAATCAATCCACGTGAACAATCCTTTGCGGCTCAGTGAAAGTAAAACCACGTCACACCACCCGAGGCAAGCGACGTTGCTAGGAAAGGAACAAAATAGGGCTTGACCATTGTTCATGGTAGAGAAATCTCCTCCTCCGATGGGTTCTTTCCTCTCATCGTCAATGTTTAATTCCCACATTTCGCGTCTTTTTTTTTTTTTTTTTTTTTCCAGTTTGTGGTGGTGTGTTCCGGGTTCTTGGATTGTCGTTGTCCGTAGATCGAACTGTTTCGTCAGTTTTCGAGGTTTGATCTGAATTTGGATTCTTGACTTTGATTAGCGAGGGTTGGCAGCATCCGAGAGTTTCGTGTTTCGATGGTTGAATTGGGTCAAGTGATTTTTCATTGGTTTTGTTGTGATTCGTTTCAACGGAATTCAAGAGTGCTTGAGCTGCTCAATGGAGATGCGCTAGGCCATTGAGCGGCTAGTACTTGTTTTAGGTATTTGATAGAATATTAAATATTAAATCATGCCTTCATCTAATGGCTTATTTCGCCGGTTTGGTTTCTCACGAAAAATCTTTAATCAAACAATGTGTTTTGGTTTTATTATAGGAGACTCAACTTTTGTGTTGAATCTAGAAAGTGAATATCAAATGCAAGCATAAATTTCATTGCCAACTTGTATATACAACCCTAACAATTGATACTTAGATGATTGAAAGACCAATAGCTTCCAGGCACAAATTACACCGAAATTTAATCAACGATGTAATCTGAACACAAACGGTTCATAGTCTACACTTTGGACTCAAATTATGCTGGAATTTAATCTATCACATAGCTTATTTTAGGTGTATAACTGGAATTTAATCAGTAGCAATACCCTTGGATAAGAAACATGATGTCAGAATTTAATCGGCGATGCTAAGCTTGTGGAACAATATTGGAATTTAATCGATGATATTGAACTGAATAAAGACACATGCCAGAATTTAATCGATGACGAGAATCTTGAAAACGATAGCTAAAGTGTGATAAAGTAAAAATAGTTGTTGTATTTTCAAGGGAGGGCGGCTCCTCTTCATTGAACAGCTTGCGATTTTTATAGGACGAACTAGTAGCCATTAATTGGTTACTTCTTGTTGGGCGCCACTCTTAGCATTCCCTATGTTTTCCTTTTCTTCTTGGCAACCTATCTATAAGTTATTGTTTCTTGACTTGTCAATGATGTTCACACGACTTGCTCATCAAGTAAATAACGACTTCCCTATTTTTATGCATATTTTGCACAGCAGTTATTCTTACTTGAGCTCTAATGTTAAATCCATTTAAACTCTAAGTTTGATGCGTTGCTCTCATAGCATGACACGTGGCAATTAATTATCTTGCAATCAACTTAGATATATCTATCTAGAATCCTACCGACAGTTAGCTTAAATACCCTCACAAACACTGGCTGCCCTCAATTTTCATTAATAAAACAGGGCATTCCACTCTTATTATTGCCCCCGTGGCTAGCATGTGACAACGGGGGCAATTTTGTGTGTCAACATATGCCCCTTTTAAAAGAAATAAATTCAAAATTTTGAATTTATTTCTTTTAAAGGAATACCTCGTCTCAACGTGATTTTCCAAGGTGATCATGCCATTTTGTCTTCAAACATCTTTTCTCCTATAGGGATTTCTATTCCTTTCATTATCTCGACATGTTTCTTCTAATTTCGCAAATAGCTATTTCCTTTTCCCCAAACTGCTGTCTTCTACAAGTATCTCCTTAGGGATTTTATTAGCATTTCGTCTTCTTTTCCTATTTCCAAATCCTCTTTTGTGATTCTTTTCATCTCTATTTCATCATCCGCTATGGCACCAGAGAAAACCTTGAAATGTGACCTAGAAAGCTATATTAACAAATTTGTCACTCTCCAAATAAGGGAACGTGCCAAAGATAGCCACTTTAGTCTGCTGGATGCTATTAAGGGCACGACGAGCTGTTTTCTTTTTGGTCCTAGTCTCATAGACCATAAAAAGATCCCTCCTTCACTCCAAACTCGCTTCCCTACCAAGTACAGTGAGACTTTAGCCTTCCAGCATCGCTTCTCCTAGGACATCTAGTCTTCAGCTTCTTCCCGATTTCGTGGGTTTCCTTCATTTGAAGCTGATTTCCATAAATAGTATCTTTGACTAGGAGAAGATGATACAACCCATTTTGCTTGGATAAGTGCAAGAATTGAGAAAGCACTTGCAACCAACATATCTTGTCACGATATAACGCAAGGACTAGTAGGGTCTACAATAAGTTTCTTGTCCCCTTCCACTAATTGTTTCCTTTTTTTTTTCTTGGGGGCCCATGACCGTCACCCTTCTGGATATGTATACCATAGCAGACTTTCGACTGATTGGTCGTTCTTTTGAGAAATTGCTCACATTCGAGCCCTTTTTATCCTAGATGGAGTCCTATCATATGGTAAATTCCTTGAACGGTTTGGTAAGGCAACCGGACTTGTCGACACTAGGGAACATATCATTTTCTTATTGTATTGGTTGTCAAGATACATATTCTTCAGACGTACACTTAAAGTCAATAAGGATTATTTCCAGACATCTGCTAATCTTGCACATGGTAAGCGCATTGCTCTTGCTTAAGTTGTTCTTGGTTCTTTATATAGAGGTTTCACCAATGCTTCACCGCTAATGAAGTCCAAAGAGAGTGGCATTATCTCTAGTCCCTTTTGGGTCTTACAAGTGTCGATGGCTCTATACGTTGAGTTTCTTTGTGACACCAACTCTTGTAACCTTCCTTATGCCCCACACTATGCGTTGTACCTAGAAGACCTCCTCTAAGTTATCGACTCTTGAACCACCTACCCAAGAAGGTACCTTCAAACATTTCTCCTTTTATCTATTATTTTAAGGCCATCTTGGAAGTCCATCATAGGGATATTGATTTCTTCCCTTCTGAGAGTGAAAAGCATTACTACCTTTCTGATCCTACAAACTAATTTCAGAAGAAGTACAGCCCAAGTGTCAAAACTTGGCACAAGGGAACACTTAAGTACCAAAAGTGAGGAAAGTGGCACTTAAGTGCCATTATTTTTTAAAAGTGGGACACTTAAGTGCCATCTCCGGCAAATCTTGCTAGAAATCCTACGTGATAATTTATTATTTTTGCTTGCGTACGTGGCTCGTTGGAGAGCTAACTCAGCAAAGAAACGCAAAAACCACGTTGTTTTAGCATGGATTTGAATTTTAATATAAAAATTAATTTATAAAAGAAGAAGAAAAAAAAAGAGGGAGGAAGCAGGCGATTGAGGATTGAGCCCTCGCTGTTGCCATTTCCCCGCCATCACCATGATGGGCCGGCAATGGTAAGGGGCTAGGGCCCGGTGACCTCAATCGATTGGCGGTGATGGCTCGCCAGCCCTCGCTCAAATCTAGGGCGAGGATCCCTAGCCAGCTGCAGCCCTTGGCTCAATTGCGCAAGGGCCGCTGACCCTCATCGAATTTGGGGAAGGGTCAGGATTCTTGCCCCGGATTTGGGCGAAGGCTTGCAGGCCCTTGCTGCCAATCGGCTGGGGTCGGTGAGGGCTTGTGATGGCATGTGACTATAAGCATGTGAGGTATGTGGAAAGATGGCATGTTGAAATGTTCAAGTGATGTATTTGAGTGATATGATATGATATACAAGTATGACATGATGGCATGTGACTAATTAGCGCGTACGTATTAATATGTGAAAAGATAGTATGATGAAGTGTTTAAAGTGCTGTTATGAGATAATATGCGATGAGATGGAAGTATGATTAATTTGACAAATGCATGATTGGGATATGATCACGTGGCATGATAGCATGATATGGTTGTATGTAATTAGTGTTGTTGCATATTGTGTGAACATTACACATTCTTCCATTGATTAATGAGAAATATATGAAATGAGCTTGAGTGATGTATGCTCATGCGATCACTTAAATACCCTGATGTGTATGATTACGCGAGGTGATGGTTCCGTCCTGATGCATATGATTATGCGGGATGATGCTCAATTAAGTTCGGATGCCCCAAAGTCAACGGGATGCCATTTGTGGATAGATTTAAGAATGAAGCTCCACATTGGAATGCCGTCCTGAGGCATATGCATACGTGGGATGATGTCATGCCCGATGGGGCGAGACAATGCCTGGTTACGCCGGATGACTACGAACCTTCGGGGTGGCCTTGGGTCTCGAGTGGCCATAATAATTTGGACATGGTTGTGTGAAAAGTGCATGAGTGCATGAATGCATATTTTGAGAAGTGATGCTATAGTCGACACACGTGTAATCCAAGATTGATATATGAGCAGTTATGGATTATTGCATGGCATGAGTGTATGAATGTATATTTTGAGAAGCGATAAGCGATGCTATAGTTTGCACAAGTGTGACATAAGATTAATACATGGCATGGGCACATTACTATGTTATATTGCACATTTTTATGTTTGGCTCCTCAATGTAGGAGGAGTTTCAAGAATTGTTTATATTCTCATATTGATGGCTTTGGGGAAGTGGAATAACCATTCATGTTATAGTTAAGGTGAAGTAGAGGTTGCTTTTCTATTGATCTGCCGTGATATATAACTTGCACATTTAGGGAGTTTCCGAGGTGAATGACTTCCCTATGCGAGGTTTAGAGAGTTCACTCATTGAGTTTATGTTACTCCTCGTTGTTTAACCTTTTTCAGGCCCTAATCATGACTAGCAAGCCCGAGCTAGGGTATTTTGAGTTGGACACGTACTAGGCACGTGGGGAATACCACCCATTTCAAGTTGCTTCATAGCATAGAGGAGCTAGGCTAACCCTAAAACCTTCTGGAAGTGCAAATGACCGCACATTTTGATTGAACATGAAATGCGAGTGATGTTGAAGTTTGGATATAAATAGCTTCTATGTTGTAAAGACATTATGGATGCATATATGTAAATATAAGTGTGTTTGAAACTATCCCTGTTTTGTTGTGAATGATTGGGAGATTTGTTTCTACTTCTGCTTGTGTATATAAACGATAACAAAAATGGGTTGGCGACGCCTTCTGGGACGTCGCAATCAAATGGCAAAAGTTGGTAAGTGAGGGGTGCCATGTGCTCGAAGCAGGTCGGGGCGTGACATCCGCCCTCCAAAGATTCCTGTTTGAGCTTTTGATGGGATGAGAAATGAATCATTAGGGGAAATTGACTTACCTCTAACGGTTGGCCCTGTGACCATTGCTCAAATATTCCAAGTAGTCGATATTCCAAGCAACTTTAGCTTGCTGTTGGGATGTCCTTAGATCCATGCCACAGGGATTATTCCCTCAAGTCTTTAACTTGCCGTCGATGGAAAGATCGTGACCATTTGGTGTAGAAGAGATGTGGAGACTTTCCATAACACTGCCTTACCTTGCATTGAGCCTGAAATGAATGGGGAATTGAGCTACCACTTGTTTGAGCTCGTGTTTATTACTCATGTACCTGCTGGGTCAATCATCAGGAAGCTTCAGTTCTCAAAGGCCTCCTTAGTGTCGAGCAAAGAGCTACTCAAGAATGGATTTACTACTGGTAAGGGTTTAAGCAAGCTTGCCCAAGGAGTGCCAAATCCTATTGAGGTGATCAAGAGGGACAAGCGTGAAGGCATAGGTGACCAAGGCAATCAAAATGGTCAAGGTAATTGAAAGGGCCCAAATGTTAAAGGTAATAGTTACTAACGCCTTCTACCTCCACTGTTAAAGGATTTTTTCCCTAGCCTATTGAAGCTCCTACATGAAGAGGAATCCACTATCCATCACTTCACTGATTTGTTTGAAGATGGCATGATTATGACCACTGGTAAAGATGAAGAGCCTACTAATCCCGCTGTGTAAGGGATGTTTTTAGTTCTTACTTTTCATTTCAATTGTATTCCATTCATTTCTCCCCCATAAGGGAATTCCATCCATTTATACTTGTAATAGTCTGGATTACAAACTCTATTGATCCAAGACAATATACGTTGTAATGCAATTTTTGGGATAAGTACACTAATGGTGCCATAAGTTGTGTACGGCACTCACTTTGGTGCCAAAAGTTTCCGCCGGATCACTTCAGTGCCAAATCGGAGAAAAAACGATCACTTTGGTGCCACCAGCGAGAAATTCCGGCCAAAATGATTACGTTGCATTTTTATTTTTTAAAAAAAGTTGCTCGGCTTTTAGACGACGTCGTTTTTCATCCTCTTCAAGAAACGACATCGTTTTGCTCTTATACGTGGAAACCCTTGCAAAAATGACGCCGTTTAGCTCGTACATGGGTTGAAATTAGGGTTAGGGTTTCTTTCTCGTTGGTCGGCCACCGTTGTTCGCCCGCCAACGCTCGGCCACCATAGCTCGGCCACCATTGTAGATGCTCAACCAGGTGAGTGAGGAGAGAATGAGATTGTTGCTCAAGCAAAAAGTGGCAGAAAGAATAAGAGGCGAGGGCGGAGGAGGAGGAGGAAGAAGAGGGGTTGAAGGTGCCACTACCAATGCGCCGCCGCCGCTGGTGCCGTTGTTGGTGCTGCTACTGGTGCACTGCTGATGTTGCTGCTGGTGCCGTTCGTTGCTGGTGTTGCTCTTCAAGGAAGAAGACGACGTGCCTCCTCTCTCTCCCTCTCTCCCTCTCTCTCTCTCTCTCTCTCTCTCTCTCTCTCTCTCTCTCTCTCTCTCTCTCTCTCTCTCTCTCTCTCCTTCAATTTGGGGATTTAGGGTTTCGATTTGGGGGAAAGAAGCCAAACGACGTCGTTTTTGTGGTTTCGATGTTGATTGTGTTCTCCGGTAAGCCACATCAGCCTAAAAAATTAATAAAAAATTGCCACGTCGGATTTCCAGCCGATCAAATCGGCGTTGGCACCAAAGTGAGCGTTTTTCAAATTTTTTGGCACTTAAGTGATCCGACGAAAACTTTTGGCATCAAAGTGAGCGCCGTACACAACTTATGGCACAATTAGTGTACTTATCCCGCAATTTTTGCATATCAATAAAATTTGCATCTTTTGTAAAGATGTATAAGGTATCCCAAACCAGTCCTATGATGATTCTTTGAGGCCTGAGTCACCACACAGTTTATAGTTTCAAATCGTTTTAGTGGAATAAGGATGTTCGATGACATGAGGGCAAGTTCCCAATAATATTTTTTTTTTTGAAAACCCAAAATTTGAAAACAAGTTTTCCATAACATTTGCATGCATTGCATTCATTTATTTTACATACTAACCATTTTTTATTGCATCTCAGGCATGACATTTCACATCATGATAGTCATTTGCATGGCTTGGATTCCTATTCAAGAGATTTTGGTGAACCTGATTATTCTGATGTAGAGAATGAAGATGACCCTCGAGTTATTGAAAGAGAATGGCTCAAACGTGAAGAATTCAAACCCCGACTACTGAGCAATCAATTACCGTGAATTTTGGAGAAAGCCTGCTTATTGCCTGATGATAGAAGACGAACCTGATGGTCAACCCTAGTATTATGACATTGTGAATTACCTTTGAGAAGGGAAATTTCCCCAAGGGAGTCAAGCCAATGATCGAAAATATTTGATGAAGTTGGCATCCAAATTCTTCCTCAGTGGAGGAGCCCTTTATAAAATGTCTTTCGATTTAGTTTTACTGAAGTGCGTGGATGCACAAGAAGCTAAATTCCTGATGAAAGATATACATGAAGGAGAGTGTGGCCCTCATATGAATGGTCATCTCCTGGCTAGAAAAATCACGAGGCTCCATTACTATTGGTTGACCATCGATTGTATTCAACATGTGAGGTGTTGTCACTGATGCCAAGTCTATGGAGACAAAATCAACACTCCTCCTAATGAACTACATCAAATGTCCGAATCTTGGCCATTTTCAATGTGGGGCATCGACATCATCGGAACAATTAAATCCTAAAGCATCGAATGGACATCGTTTTATCTTAGTAGCCATTGATTAATTCACCAAATGGATTGAAGCCAGTTCTTGTGCCCATGTTACTGCAAAGAGCATGGCAAAGTTCATTAGTCGTGATATCATCGCTCGATATGGAGTTCCTAAAGCGATTAGCATAGACAATGGATCAAACTTGAACAACAAGGTGATGGATGAATTACTTGGAGAATTCCATATTCGCCATTTAAATTCTTCTTCTTACCTCCCATAAATGAATGGGGTTGTAGAAGTGGCAAATAAGAACATCAAAAAGATTTTAGCCAAAATGGTAGAAAATTATCGCGATTGGCAAGATCAATTACCATATGCTTTGCTTCCTTACCAAAGTTCAATTCACACTTCAACTGGGGCAACACCATTCTCATTGGTTTATAGGATGGAGGCTGTGTTACCTGTAGAAGTGGAAATCCCTTCACTGAGAGTACTTTCTCAAATCAAGCTCTTTGAAGCTGAATGGGTTCAACAAAGATTTGAACAACTCAATTTGATTGATAAAGAGAGGGCAAAAGCTCTATGTCATGGACAAAGCTATCAGAAGAGGGTAGCTAGGTCGTTCAATCGCAAAGTTAGGCCAAGACATTTCGAGATCAACTATCTTGTCTTGAGAAATGTCTTACCTATCATTCCAGATCCTCGTGGGAAGTTCACTCTGAATTATGAAGGTCCATATATTGTAAGAAAAGTGCTACCTGGTGGAGCACTAATCCTTGTATAAATGGATGGTCAAAGAATTGTCAAGACCTGTAAATGCCGATGCTGTCAAGAAGTATTATCCATGAATAAAAGTGGAAGGCCTTTGAGCTGCTTTTAGATTGAATCCGAGCCACTTTAGGATGTTTACATCATGCATGTCATGCATATATATTGCATCTGCATGTTTGTTCATTTTGCATGATCTCTGAAGAAGATTCTACCTGTCAATAGGAGGTTAATTTCATAAATGCAGAACTTTCAAAAAGTGCCCATCTTCTTTAGAATTTAGAAGTGACGTTGTCCCTTAGAATGCCAAAAGAGTCAGTAAGAACTCTAGAGTCGGTTAAAACTCTGGAGGTGAACCCCTGTGCTAAGCAAAGCCTGTTCTGTCCACAAATTTTATTCAACATTATTTCCAAAAGTCTCCCCAGTAGGGTCAAGGGAACATGTGTCTTCAAATAAAATTTCATTACACTTTCATTCCCCAGGGAGTTGAATTTAACCAAAGTGTGCTTTGGAAAGCTCGAAAAGGATTGTTAAATATGCCAAGTGGAAGTGCCTAAAATGATGAGAGGCAACCTCTTTGCCAAACTCATCCTTATACACATTTTGAGAGAATTGAGTGAAAAGAACCATGTTTTAGGACATAGGGTTCATTCAGAGTGAATACATGTATTGAGATGATAAAGGCATTTTCGTTCTCAATCCCAAACACTATTGATATCCCTTGCAAGCCATTTTTAGCCAAATAGGGAGCATTTCCAAAATAACCCTATCAAGAGCAACCCCACATTAAGGCAAAATAGGGATCTAGGTTGAAAATTATGGAGCAAAAGATCAAAAAAGATTTTATTGCTTTCACTTGCATCAATCTTCTAGTGCTAGCTTCAGGTGATTTCCTATCAAAGCTCAAAGCATCTCGAAGTGACGAAGAGCATTCCGTTCACTACTCCAAACACAATTACCCTTTACTTAGCCAATTTGAATCTTATGCAATTCTTTCGTAACCCCTGGTGATGATTATCTCCCCACACTAGGGCAAGGCACATGATTTACCAACAAAATTAAAAATGTTGGTCATGTTTATAAATGCCACTCGAGAGTCCTAGATGCTCAAAAGAGAGTGAAAACTAGGTGGCATGAAAAAGCAATGTGCCTAGTAAAAGTAAGGCCAATACCCATGAAAAAATGCAAAGGAAAGCATAAATACAAAGAAGAGCAAAATCAATGGTCATGCAAAAAAAAAAAAAAACCATCCATTGAAAAACAAAAGAAACGCCTTGCAAAAGAAAATGTGTATAGCGAGCAATGTCATTAGTATAGAAAGCAAATCTCTCATGTCTCAAGACCAATGGTCAAAAGAACTCTCGAAATAGGTTAAATTTCAAGAGCCAAATTTTTGAAAAGTCGTGTGATGGTAATGATGCCAAGATAATCACTCACTTTTAACCCTTTGATATCTGAAATTTTTTTAAGCCCTTTTAAGCCTCACCCGAACCAACATTATAACCCTTATTGGAAGTCTCTTTCGATTGGGATGGTTCAAGTTAAAATGAGAGCATCACACAGGAGCTACCGCTAGAAGGAGTGGAAGGAATCCTATCTCATCTTAACTTCGAGGTTCTTGACTTGTAAACTTGATGAAGATATTGATTGAATATTTATTTCTTAGCCTCAAAGTGCATATCTTTTGCGTAAGCCCATGACCAAGCCATCATTATGGTCCTTTCAAAAGACCTTTTGATTATTGGATTGTATTCACTGTGAACATTTCTAAAAGCCTTAGACATAGTGTTGAGTGAGACCTTTCTAGTGAGATTTAAACAATTTTCCTACATCAATGGTTAGGAATAAAAGCCATTTTTGAGAGTTAGTGTGAAAGACTTTTTTTGATTAGGATATTTCCACTTGGCATATTTGACTTAACCCTTAGATGGTTAATCAAATCTCATTTTATTAAAATCATCTCTAAAGGGATTTGACAATCGACATCGTTTCGAAAGATTGGCTCTCAAGCAATCTTGAAACCCTTTTTCAAAATATGTAAGGAACTGGTTTTTGGTCACCCTAAACCATAATCCTTGCTTTTGGTCATCCTAAGTTGTGACATCCTGGATTTTTACTTTTTCTTTTAATTAAATTAATCGAGCTTTTCATCGACGCGCCTATAATGTTGTTTTTAGAGCTGATCACTCTTGAGATAACTAGATTATCTAGGGAAGTCACTTATAGATTTTAATGCAATAGACTTGAAGATTCGACCGGGACACGACTGCTCGATCGTGCTCATCTGTAGAGATCATTACGGCACAGTTAAAAATCGCTTAGAGATCAAAGATAGGTCGGTTCGACTGAGATGCGTGGCTAAACGTGGGTGATTCCACTAAATTACAAAATTCTCGTCGATCAACACTAGACTGATTTTTCTATTATTTTGATACCCTATGTCCGTATTTGAATCTTCGAGATTTTCACGACAACCAAGAGTCACCAATGTGTCATGTAGGTTAATTGTGGCTCAAAGAAAATCGACCACAAGTCATCTGCACTAAAATTTTTTTAATGCTACCCGGTAGCCTAGGTCACACTAAAAACACGTCAGAGTGAAATTAACCGTGAATTTGAATCCGAATTTTTGAAGTTCCGTTATGTCACAGGACATTTTATGAACATCGACTCAGTCTCCGGAGATTTTTCTGCAAATTGAGACTTTCTAGGAAAAAGTCGAGGTAGGGTCGTTTATGTCCAGAAAATTCACAGGACCATTTTTTATTGTGGAATTGGGATGCAAGTGGGATCATTTGGTGATGAAAAATATCAATTTGATCAAGGACTTGATAATGGAATTTATAGAGGCTGGATTGAGTAGATTCAAGAGAAGATTGAAGTCCAATTGAACCAAAATCAATGCAAATTCGTAGCCCCCCTTTTCCCATCCATGACTTGTGGACCATTTCAAAAGGCTTCTAGAAGGGTTTTATGGCTGGATAAGGCAGTGGACACTAGTTGTGGCACCCCTCGACGTCCCCCGAACAATTAGGGTCGCCACAGCTCGATTACCATTCTTTTGCTTGACCTGAAAGTCTATCAATCTTTGGGGTTTACATCTTTTAAATCGGTTCCAGCGCAGCTCATATAACGGAAGCATACTTATCACCTCCCAAACCCGTACAGAAACTAAATGATACAATGCAATACACACCTCTACAACCTTTCATATATATATGCATTTTAGGGCCAAATCACTTTTATTTACATACTAAGATGGATTTTACAAGTCGGTATAACAAAAGGGCCAAGACTTTAAGTAAGCTTGGCTAAACCCAAAAAGAACCCGACTATACATCACACGTGTATATCTATCCATCAGCTAGTGTTGACCATCCCAAAAAGTGTGAACCTCCACCAGTCACATGCTCCTATCACACCCATCCCGATGCATCGGCTGGCGGCGGCAATAGCATCCTCATCATCCTCCCATCTCAGCAAACATGGACAGACAAAAACTCTTGTACTACGGGGCCATCAGGTAAGCCCACATTGTACATGACCAAAACACGGACGCGGATAAATACCAAACCATGAACACCGACGTAGGGGTGCTCCGAGCAATCGACCTCTACATCAGACGATAATCCATAAAATGTACCACGCATGACAGGTGCTAGAGGCATCGCTCAATCTGAAATGTTAGTCCCCCAAATGGGTGAGTACAACCATTCAGCAGTAAAGATCCATTAAACTACATAATGCAACAAGCAAGACAATCCAGATATCACAAGTGAAGCACATATCATTCATGCTATCGAGCATACATCACAATGTGGTCGTGCATATATCACCATGCAGTCATGCATATCTTACCTTGCCATCATGCATGTACCACAATGCAATCATACTTGTATTTCCATGAGATTCAACCCATGCTATATGCACATACATACGCATGATTCATATCATCCATACCATCATGTATACATCCCCATGAGATCCATTCAAGCCTTCATGATCGCATTCTCAATGTTAGATAGCATCAATTCACTTTCATAAGCAGATCATGCATCATGCCATATGCATATACCCACACACATGATTCAATTTCAATATTTATATTTCACAAGGAATTCATTGTTTTTCTTCCAGGGACCAATGTTTGCATCCTACATATTTATCGCTCGCACCCAACCTGGCGTCGTGAGGAACCTCCGGCACAAACCTCCAGGCATCTCGCATCCCAACTAGCATTACAATGAATCCCCCCGGCACAAACATCCTGGGCTTCCAGCACAAACCTCCAGGCATCTCAAAACTCCCAAGGACCTCCGGCACAAACCTCCGGGCATCTCAAAACTCCCGAGGCATCGTCGGCTCACACCTCCGATGGTATCATTATTATCACAATATATAATCACATATATGTCTCAATTTCAACATGGCATTTGATGCAACAATATCAAAGGTCTAAACCATCTTTTTGATGTCATATGATATGCCAAACATCACCATACATGCAGTACACATAACACCCACAATACCACATTTCATAGAGCAATTCATTGGTTTTTGAAACTAGAACAAATTTTCGGATAAAACAGAATGCACCTCTTTAGTAAAAATTCTTAGAAAATTAGTAAAAAATCTCAATAAATTCTGAAAATTTTATATAATGTAAAAAATATCTAGAGGAAGATATTTCATGAAGAACACCATGTCAAGAAAGTTTCACATCAGTCACATAGATCCATACATCACAGCAAAAGAAATTCCAACGCCACTTTTGCACAGTTTCGGAAATAATTTCGATTAAGCCCTTAAATGAACTCTGAAAATTCTGATATTTTAATATGTTATATATGAGATCTAAAGGTAAAATTCCCATGAAGAAATCGAAGTCTAATTCCTTCTGTATTAAAAGCTATAATTTTCATAACTCTTCCTATCTCTGTTCACTGTCCAGATTCATCCTTTTCAAAGAAAATCGTTTTCCATGATCATTACTTGTCCGTTTATCCTCAAATTTTAGTATGTTGCTCCTCAAGATGTCATCTACAACTCTTATCCAGAACACGAAATCAAATTCGGACTGGATACTTGCACAAAATTCACAGAATCACAATAGATCATCATAACAGAATCGCATATGATTATAATCTATCACAATAGCTTATCACTTTCAATGGTAGCCTCCCACAATAGCTTATCACATCTAACTATCACTTATCGCATCCACTTATCACCTATCATGATAGCTTATCAGCACTACTTATCACTGATTATAATCTATCACAATAGCGTATCACTTTCAATGGTAGCCTCCCACGATAGCTTATCACATCTAACTATCACTTATCGCGATAACTTATTGCATCCACTTATCACCTATCATGATAGCTTATCAGCACTACTTATCACTTGAATCTAACCACCATTAACCGTAAATCAATCCTAACTCTACTCCTAAGCGCAATTACCACCCCAATCAAGGGTTAGGAAGCTACTCACTTCCGAAACTAGGCCATGACAAGTGGGGGTGACAGCGGCAAGGCTCATGGTGGGGTGGCGTCTCTCAGTGAGGCTCCATAAGGCGTGGTAGTGGCTGTTCGGCAGTCGGTAGCCCACGATAAGGCCAGAACAGCCAAGGAACAGTAGCACACAGCTTGAGGGAGGTCCAGCAATGGCTTGGGACTTGCGGCCAACATGCGGGAATGACAACACGACGAGATGTCACGGCAAGGGTAGCTTGGCGAGCTGAATGGTGGATGATGGCTCATGGCCACACAACCAAGAGGAAAACGATAGAAAATAGGTATGAGATGAGAGAGAGTGAAGGTGGTATGACTTCTTAAGAAAGGTTGTTGAGGTTACTTAGCAACCGTAGAAAATAAGTTAGTTGAAGAACCAAAGTTGGACGATATCTCAGTGGTACAGGAGTTTCCTAATATATTTCGTAAGGAGCCACCATGATTACCACTTGAAAGAGAGATAGAGTTTACTATTGAGCTAGTTTCGAGAACGGAACCTATTTCTAAAGCGCTGTACCGAATGTCTTTGGCGGAGCTTAAGGAGTTGAAGATGCAATTACAAGAGTTAATTGATAAGGGTTTTATACGGCCCAATGCCTCACCTTGGGGTGCGCCAGTCCTGTTTGTAAAGAAGAAAGACAAGTCGTTACGTCTCTATATTGATTATCGACAGTTGAATTAAGTTACTATCAAGAATAAATATCCACTGCCATGGATCGATGACTTATTCGATCAAATTCAAGGAGTAGGAGTATTTTCCAAGATTGATCTACATTCAAGATATCACCAGTTGAGAATTAAGAAAGAAGATATTCTGAAGACAGCCTTCAGAACTCGGTATGGGCACTATGAATTTACTGTTATGTCGTTTGGGACGAATGTCCCAGCAGCTTTCATGGATCTCATGACCTGAGTATTCAAACCATATTTGGATCACTTTGTCATAGTATTTATTGATGATATTCTAGTCTATTCAAAGAATACGATAGAACATGAGCAACACTTGAGAATGGTGTTGCAAATGCTTCGAGAACACGCACTATATGTAAAATTCAGTAAGTGCGAGTTCTAGTTAAACTATGTGGTATTTATGGGCCATGTGGTAATTGGTGAAGGAATATCAGTAGACCCTGCTAAGGTGGAAGCAGTAATAAATTGGCCAAGACCAACTATAGTTACTAAAGTTCGGAGTTTCCTTGGTTTGGTTGGATATTACCGGAGATTCATGGAATGATTCTCTAGTACTAATGCTCCCCGCACTCAATTATTAAGGAAGGATGTGAAGTTTGAGTGGATAGATAAATGTGAACGGAGTTTTCAAGAATTGAAATGAAGACTTACAACGGCTCCGGTGCTCACAATTCCGTTGGATCAGGAGGTTTTGAAATATATAGTGATGCCTCGCATAAGGGACTTGGCTATGTGTTAATGCAGCATGGTAAAGTGGTGGCCTATACGTCCAAGTAATTGAAGCCCTATGAGTTAAATTACCCAAATCATGACCTGGAGCTAGCTACAATTATTTTCACTTTGAAGATTTGACGGTACTATCTCTATGGAGAAAAGTTTGTGATAATCACCAATCATCAAAGCTTGAAGTATTTATTCTCCCATAAAGAGTTGAATATGCAGCAAAGGTGATGGATGGAACTTTTGAAGGATTATGATTATGAAATATTATACCATCCTGGTGAAGTAAATTGAGTTGCTAACACCCTTAGCCGTAAGTCCTCTCTTGCATGAATGATAGCACAAGAATGGATTTTCCTAGAAGAAGTTCGAGATTCCAACTTCAAGTTCGAGATATGATGACTTGCAAGTTTACTGGCTACACTCAGAATTGAGCCAAAAATAATATAAAGATAAAAACATTATAGTAAGTCGATCCAGAGATTCAAAAGCTTCAAAAAGAAGCTATGGATCAAAACGGAAGTGATTTTCACATTACAAACGACGGAACCTTGGAATTCCATGAGCGTTGGTGTGTACCCAATGACGATAAGCTCAAGGAATAAATCTTAGTGGAAGCGCACCGAAGTAATTATAGCATCCACCTTGGTAATACGATGATGTTTTAGAACCTTCGACAAAACTACTGGTGGAATGGCATGAAGGCGGATATTGCTAAGCATGTTGCCAAGTGCTTATCATGTCAACAAGTGAAAAACTCAATGTTGCAAGCCAGGTGGATTATTGCAACCACTTGAAATTCCTGAATGGAAATGGGAACACATCACCATGGATTTTGTTCTGGGACTACCAAAGATTCAAAGAGGAAATGACTCAATTTGGGTAATAGTTGATCGATTGACAAAGTCGACTCATTTTCTAGCGGTAAAGAAGGATTTCTCATTGGAAGATTATGCACACTTGTATGTAAGACAACTAGTACATCTACATGGAGTAACTAGTGACAATCACTTCTGATTGAGATCCTAAATTCACGGCAATATTTTGGCAAAGTCTTTAAGCTGCATTCGGAATGAAACTGCAATATAGTATAGCCTTTCACCCCTAAACTAATGGCTAGATAAAGAGAACTATCCAAACATTAGAGGATATGCCGAGAGCTTATACAATTGATTTTAAAGGAGGCGGGGACGAGCACTTGCATGTCGACGAATTTGCTTATAATAATAATTATCAACAAAGCATTAGTATGGCTTTATTTGAAGCATTATATGGTCGAATTTGCAGAACTTGTTGGAATGAGGCCGGGGAAAGGAAGCTTACTGGTCTTGAGTTGGTGCAGCTTACTACTGAGGCAGTGCATATAATTAGAAAGAGACTTAGAGCCACCCAAAGTAGGCAAAAGAGTTATGCTAGACAAGAGACGAAAGCCTCTAGAATTCTAGGTAGGAGACCACGTACTCCTTGAGGTGTCTCTGTTCAAAGGTGTGTCTCGTTTTGGTGAGAAAGGTAAGTTAATTCCACAACATATAGGACCCTTTGAAATCCTAGAAAGGATAGAGAATATGGCCTATTAGTTGGCATTGCCACCGAAACTTGCTCAAGGACACAATGTATTTCATGTGTCCATGTTAAGAAAGTATGAGCTTGATCTAGCACATGTGCTCAACTTTGAAGAGATTGAGGTGGATGACCAAGGGTTGTATATTGAGGAGCCAGTGTGGATGGTGGACAGCCGTGAACTAGTAATCAAAAACAGGGCCATTCCCTTAGTCAAGGTCCTATGGAAGCACCATGGTACAGAAGAAGCTACCTAGGAAAGTGAAGAAATTATGAGGTGTAAGCACCCTCACTTATTTTGAATACCTGGGTATGTTATGAAATTTCAGGGATGAAATTTTTAAAGGGGGGAGAATTGTAACATTCTCGATTCCGACCCCATAAGGATCAGCCATAAGGTCCCAGAAGGATTGATAATGAGCCATTGGCCATGGATCGATCGATTCAATCTGCAAGGAATCACAAATCGGTTATGGTCCAATTAACCGATCAACTGATCGGTCATGAATTGGTCGAGGTGTCGACCACGAATTTGTACCAACCATACCAATGGGATAGGATCACTAGCTCATAAGATGACGTTTTGATCATGAGGCAGGCCGTGGGATGATTTTGGATCAGTGGATGGTCATGGGTCGATCCGATCGGTCACAGTTTCTTGCCGGAAGTGATTCCGCCTGGCTATGCATCGATACATAGATGATCTGAATTATTCAAATGTGACCATCTTCTGACCAAAAATGTATCATTCCCTATTTAATTTTTAGTGATCATAATGGAATTTTCAATTGGTGATGTCCGATCATGGATTGATAATGCACCGGCCATGAACCCTACCGGTGGATTAGGTGGCAACCAAAATGAGCCCTAGGATAGACCCAAATATTCTATCACTAATTCTAAGGTCCATGAGTGTCTTGGCTTAGTGCTAGGCCATGGGTAGCCTTAGGATTGGTCTCGAACCGATCAAAGGACAACCGACCCTATTGGCTGATCGACCATCCAAAGGAATGGTTTAGGCGAATATCAGACGTAATGGCCACCTCGGGTGTACATAATTTGATTTTTCAAGGTATACCTAATGATCCCTTCTTCGGCCCTAGAACTAACTTGGATGATAGAATTCTCTAGATTGCCTTATTAATGAAGAAAAAGACAAAAGTAAAGAAATTTCTAGAAACCCCTCATTAAACAAATGGGTGAGTTGTCCTTTGAATATTCAAAAGTCATGATGGCAGCCCAAAATATCCTTGGATATTCTAGAGAAAGGCGGCAAATATGTGGACCAATTAGAGAGCGATACATGAGCCCTTATTAATGACCGAAGGTTCTAGAATTGCCGAGTTGGCAACTATAGAACCATTATTGTCAAATTTCATTAAATGTTCATTAAATGTGGCATAGGTGGACCAACGGGAGATCAAAAAGCGGCCATCATCAATGGCACCAAGAGGCTAAGAATGCCAACTAAGATCTTTTAGCTTGGCCAATTCATCTTCTAGGTGTAATCATGAGGCAAAGTAGACTTGCCACCCAAGGATTTTAGGTAGGACACTTGGAAACATTGGAATGGACCGCTTGGCTTAGTAATGATGGCACCAAGGGCTATAAATAGGAGGAACCCCTTCTCATTTTCCTCACCTTGCTCCCTCCTCCTCTTCCTTAGTCGCCTCCTCCTCCCATGCCATTCTCTCTCTTATGGCCATCAAAGCAAGCCGCCCATCTTGTGTAGTTCGAGCTTTAGTTCGAGGTTCATCCAAGTAAGTGTAGTTTCTCCCTTCTTTTAGTAACATTCAGGATGACTTTGACTCTAGGAAATCCTCTTGTGAACAAGCCGAGGGTAGGTCGATTTTTTCCCTAGATGATTGTTGTATTCTATAACTCGTTCATGTACTTGAATTTCTTGTATGACTAGAACGAGGTCATGGTTCATAGCTTTTGTTCGGTACAAGTCAAGGTTTGCCGATAGCCATATGATGTGATTAGATATTGAAGCGTGCCAAGTTCATGTCTTGGATTGGTGTGGGGTTCCTTTATGCTTGTTACTCGAGCAAAGCCTTGGGCTTAGGCTCGTTCATGATGTTGTTGATGAGGAAATTCATGATTTCATGGCATGTGCATCATGTTTGAGCTTAGAATGCATAATTCATGGCACGTGCATAAGGTTTGAGTACACCCTTAAGAAGGGCTTAGTACTCGAGCAAAGATAAGAAAAGTTAAGAATGGAGTTTGAGTCCCCGAATTCCTAACAAGAACTGGTTCGAGTCCTATAGGCTGGCATAAGACTTGGGTTCGAGACCCAGGCATATTAACTAGGTTTGAGTTCTAGAAGTTGGCAAAAAGCCAGAAGCCCGGTTAAAAACCCTGAATTTAATTGGATTTGAGTCCCAAGATGGTTATGAGAAGCTCGGTTTTAAAAGCCCAAATTGAATTGGGTTCGAGTCCCAAGATGGCTCCAGGAAGACTTGGGTTCGAGTCCCGAGCATAAGAGAAAAGCTTAATAAGCATGGCATGCATGAGCAAGAAAGAAATGTTAGAGTGCATAAGCTTAGGGCATGCATCATATGCATGGATGATTGCAAGAATTGTCATTCATTTGTGCTTGAAGCTTGGTTACATCTTTGCAATTGATTTGCCTTCACCACAGTCTACACGAAATGATTGACTAGTGTTGATGATGAATCAATGTTCTATTCAAAGGCCAGAAGCTTATACTTGCTAAGTATTCCAAGTACTCACCCCTATTTCTTTTACAATAACTTAGAATCATGGCTACTGTGTATTTTGGTTGTCCTATAAAGATATATACCACTACTACAGATGTGGTAGATGTAGAAACTAATATTACTTATTGTAAAGTGTCATCCGTTGTATGGATAGAAAGGGGCCTAACTGAACTTGTCCCAATGCACTTCGAAGCCTAGTATAGGAGGTACGAGGACATATGGATAGGGCCTCTCCACGAGTTTGACAATCCGAACCTGAATCTCATTGATATGGATGAACCGTCTGAGGCTTCAGACTAAGATAGGTGCATCGACCCTATGTAATAGAAGAAGGGTTTCCAATTTTTGTTAGTACCCACCGTAGTGGAGACAGGGATACCGCAAGCCACTTTTGTATGTAAGATAAGCTTGTAATCACCACTACTCATGTAATATATGAATTATGTTAATGATGTTTGTATCTTACGTTCCCATCTTATTTGTGTCAGGGATTGTATGTTCACGCTTCTGCATGTGCATAAATAAGAAGCAAATGAATCCGAGACGGCAACAAAGCCTAGAATGTCACAAAATAACCCGCAGCTCAACCTCCGAGTATAGGGGATTGTCACAACATGTGTCGTATTTGGCTCATACTTTCTTAACATAGACACATGAAATACATTGTGTACCTTATCATTCTAGGCAATAACTCCGCTTCGATACCAAAAACAATAACGACCCCAACTCCATCCCAGGGTCTCGAGCGGCAGGGGTTATTTTTGCAATGTCCCAAGCATGTTGCGGTCCTGTTTCTTTTATCTTTTCATTAAGTACATGTGGAAGCATTACAAACAACACTAGGACAACAACAAGAAACTAGGAAAACAACCATTTACAAGTACACAATTACATTAATTACATTTACAAGCCCTTTTTCACGGGCCATTATATTTACAACCACTATTTCTTCTATGTTCAAAAGGCTAGGGTAAACTTTAGCTCCTCTAGTGAGACTGTAACTCCTCCATGCCTATAATTCTGAAAAATAATAGGGTGAGTCATGGACTCAGTAAATAAAAACCCCTAATTCTCTACTAGGATGACAACTCGTCATCAAATCTAGCGTACCAAAAGGCAAGGTGATGACGCCTTTGTGGATGCAAATTATGAGGAAACTCTTGTGGTTAAGTACCCTTAAACCCAACATTTTCCCCGAGGTTGGGTAACGATTGTAGAAATTGAAGGATAATTCTGACCCTTAATTGGATTTTTAGCTGGCCCTAAAAAATGAGGCTAGTGGTGACTCTTGTCTTATTTTCTAGGTTGTCTTAAACAACTAGATCGATTAACAAACCCGTTGTGAGGGGTATGAACCTTAGGTAAAGGTTTACGATCATGATTTAGCATACTCAAGATGGTGAAGTTGAAAGATAAAGTGATGCCATCTTTAGCGGATGTATATCTTGAGAGGGCTATCATGGTCGTTGAAATGCCCTTGAACCCATCTTTACATTCAGTTTCCTTTTGATCTTAAAACCATCAATCAAGATGTGTTGTGATGTTAAGGTAAGGTCACGACACCTTCTGCTGTCAGGCGAGATACAAGCTTGGGATAACTTGTGACCATGTGCAAGGGAACTCACAAATGGTTCATCTTAAAAGGCAAGGTGATGGTGTCTTTGTGGATGTGAACCGTGAGGAAACTTCCATGGTCAAGTACCCCTAAATCCAACATTTTTCTCCCTTTTTTCCCCGAGGGAGGCAGCAAGGTCAGGTTGCGACAAAACCCACAAAGCCTTGCTCCAACCAAATCATGCCTCTTGTGGCTTTTTGTCTAAATATCAGCATCTCAACAACATTTAGAAAAATCTTAATAATTAAGAGTTAAAATTATTAAAGAAATAAAATTAAAGTTTTCATAAATAATCAATCGATCTAGGCGGATCCATCCTTAGAACTGGGAATTGGATCAATTTCACCTATCCCAATTTTAGCGAATGGTGAACTGGACCGACCAAGAGACACACAAGCCTTCATAAAGGAGCTTTCCCTCGAGAAAGGCAGGTCATTGCTTGATCCTGCTGAGGTTTAGAGTATTTCATTTAGGCAATGAGTTCATGAAGAGTCTAGTCGAAGTTGAGATCATTTTACCATGAGTTACGGTCATTTCAAGGTTGACGCATCATGTTTTGGCCGAATTTAGTGTTAAACTATCTTCTGGGGTCTATATAGTCAATAGTTCACACTGTGTGTTCGATGATTTGTAAATGAATTGTAGAAACTTAGTTCGCAAAACCAAATTTCTGAGCTATATTGATGCGTGATTTCTTTGTGGATTGTAAAGAATATGCCTAATTACATGTTTTATTCCATTTTATGTCATGATCCATGTATTACCGAGTCGACATTGTCGCCGGAATCCATTCCCCTCATTGGCGTTTTCCACAATTCAAAGCCGCTTTGGTTAGCTTTCTATATCCTTCTCCTTGATCATCTGTGTATCTATTTAGGCCCTGCATGGAAACGCTCCAAAAAAGTGTTTCTGGAACACTTTTGTACTTTTTTTGTTCCCGGGAACAAAAAAAAGAAGAGCAACAGCGTTTGGTTGCGTTTTTTTTTTTTTTTTTTTTTGTTCCCGGAACAAAATTGGAAAAAAAAAGAAACACAAAAAGTTGTTTACGAGAAAAGAAACACTTCTTGAAGCCAAAAAAGAACAAAAATGAAAAGAACAAAAAACAAAACCAGAACACACTGGCTGAAGCTTCGTTCGTGTGTGCTCTCGGCTAAAGCTTCGTTCGTGCGTGCTCTCAGCTGAAGCTTCGTTCGTTCGTGCTCTCCCTTTTCCGGCGTCTCTCCCTTCTCTCCGGCGCCTCCCACTTGGCTGACTCTCCGGCAACTCCCCACTCCGCCGACTCTCCGACGCCTCCCCACTCGGGCCGACTCTCCAGGCGCCGCGGCTACTACTCCTTCACCGAAGCTTCGAATCGAGGTAAGTTTCGCTGCTCCTCCTTCTCCGTTCCTCCTTCTCCATTCGACAAGGGCTTCGGCGAGAGCCACCCCTCGCAGATCTGGGCAACGGCTGCTCGGGGCTCGAGCGCGACAGCTCGCTCGAGCCCAGCGCTTGCCCATATCTGCGAGATGCTCACTCGAGCGAGCCCTCGTGCTTGAGCCCCCAAGCAAGCGTTGCTCGCCCAGATCTACGGCAGCGTCTGCTCGCTTGAGCGATCGTGGCTGCTTTGCTCGCTCGAGCGAGCGTCGCTGATTTTTGTGTAGGTTTGCATTTCGTCGTCTTGATTTTTGTGCAAGGTTATGCAATGTGATTATGGCTGATTCGCCTTAAGCTCGATGTTTGGTTTTGAATTTTATGGTCAGTTTCGTGATTGTAGACGGTGTGCGGTTGAATGGGAGTGGAAGAACTTTCGGGAGGAGCTTCCTTGGCTTGCGAAAGAAGTGCAGCGCATTGCAAACATTCGCGGATACGTCGGTGAGCTTTGATCCCTTCTTCGAGCCGTTGTGTTCAGTTGTTCATTATCTAGTGGCGGGATGCAGTTTTTGTTGATCTCGGAGTCATGACTTTGTTTCCAATCCGCCTTTCGAGTGATCGTGAATTACTGTTATTAAGTTCTCCGAGACTCATTCAATTCTCGGTTCTGCGATTGATTGGCATCGATGAGATTAGACTCGAGATTTTTTTTTTTATGGGTTGTAGAACTTCTTAAGGTTTAGTCGTCTCTAATCGTTACTTTACTAGGAAATGGTGTATGTCTGCTCTCTATGAAAATCCATGACTAATTTACGGTGATAAATATTCAAGGGATTGCATTACAGCTTGAAGTGCTGGTTGGAGATCTGGAAGATTTAGTTATCTTCATACATCAGCAAGCAAGAAATGTCTTGTCCAAAAAATTTTCTGCTTCATCTGTTCTGATGGTAATGACCGTAGTCTTTGCCCTTCCTTTTCATGGTAGTTCCTTAGATGTTAATTTTCCTGAGGTTATGAACCCGATCTGATTCCTCCTTTTCAATTCAGGAAACCGGACAGAGTAGAGAGAAGTTGCTTAAAGCGATAAAAACCATGAACGATATTGAGGACCTAGTTGTGAAATTACGGAAATGGGTTAGAGGTGCGGATTCATCTGCTTGCTCGAGCGAGCATCACTGCTCTGCTCGCTCGAGCGAGTGTCGCGAGCAGAGCAGCAACGCTCTCCTCACTCGAGCTCTAATTCTGAAAACTCACACCATCGCCCTATCCCTGATCGAAGCCCTAAGGTAGGAGATCGCCATTCTCCACGAGGTGCCCCATCTGATTTAGTTAATCAAAAGAAACTAGGAACTCGCATTGCAGATCTGGAATCTCAGCTTGGCCAAGCTCAAGAAGAGCTGAAGAATCTGAAAGAGAAATTGGTCTCAGCTGAGGCTGCAAAGAAAGTAGCTCAAGAAAAGCTTGAGAAGAAAACCAAGACAAAGTTTGTACTAGACTCGGTTGATGTCCCTGAAAAGCATCATGCAAAAGAAGTTCAAGAATTGAACAACCCAAAGAGCAACCCTTTAAATGATGTTCCTGATGAGAACCAGCAGGAGATTGATGTATTTGAAGTACCAGTTGAGAAGGTAGCTTTAGAGACTCAAATAGAGGTCAGCCAACTGAACAATGAGATAGAGAAGTAAACAAAAGCAATTAACTTACCAGCAGAGCCACCCTCGCACTTGCTTCAGTTGGCTGAGAAGGAGGATGAGATAAATTTGGTTAAAGGTAAGTTACTAGAAAAGGAGAAGGAACTTGAAGTAGCTGGCCAGCAAACTGAAAACCTGAGAAAGCAACTAGACGGGGCAACAATGACGATATCTTCTGCTTGGAGCAAAGAAGAAGAAGTTGCCTCAAAGTTGAGTCAGCTAGAAGAGGAACTTAAAGTGAGTAAAGAAAACAACATCCAATTGAAGGAGAAATTAGAAGCTGTGGAAGGAGGTAAAGAAGAACTAGAAGTGGAGATGAAGAAGCTGAGGGTGCAGACCGAGCAGTGGAGGAAAGCAGCAGATGTAGCAGCTACTGTTCTTGCTGGTGGTGTTGAAATGAATGGGAGAATTCCTGGAAGATGCGGTTCCATGAATAAGTATTTCGGAGGAGTTTTTGAGGTGCCTCATGCAGGTTATGCTGATTTTGTGGGTTCACCAGGAAATTTTGATGATCTAGACGATGGCTTTGGAGGCGGGAAGAAAGAACTCTGGGATCAGAATGTTCGGAGATTTGTGGAAGAGGAAGGGCCAGAAGTGATCCATCATCTCTGTGCACCATTACCCTATGTGGTTCTGGTGTCATTAATGGTTGAAAACGAGGAAAATTTGCACCTGCTATTAGTCTTTTGGGTTTCAAAGTGCTAGTGCTTTTTGTTCTCTTTTGCTAGGATGAGTGGCACACTATATGCATGTATTTGTCCAGTAGCAAAACTAAATCTAAACCACTATGGCACTGCTCAATTTGTTTGAGAATCCGTCTTGATCGTTTGTTTTGTTTCTAAGGTGCAGCTTTGATCCACAGGCAGATATCACTATCGGCAAGTTCAGATTCCTGCTGACTCGAGAAAATAAATTGAGACTATATAGAGTGTGGGAAAGAATGTATGTGAGAAAGTTGAACATCAAGACTTTGATTTCTTGGCTATCGACATGGGCAGCTGGTTGTAGATGAAAATTGCATATTCCATGTTTTAATATTCTTCAATCCTCAGTGCACAAGCTCGTGTTCGCAGAATCCCCATCCAAGTATACTCTTGACGGAATGCTGTTCTAACAATCCATCAGTTTGATTCCAAGAAACCAATCTCTCGTTATGAATGAATGTGATTCCCATTGAATAAGGCGGCAAATATCACTACCATACATACATTTATTCAATGGGAATCACCCAGAGAAATGGGGGACGATTAGTTGGGGCAAGTATGAATTGTTGATGGGCAATTGTTTTCTTTCAAGTATTCACATATGACCATGTTCAAAATGTTTTTCTTCACTCACCATGAACAAAATAAAATTAATGAGCATTTCATGAGAATGACAATTCAATATCAAGTTTAAACTTTATTTTTTTAAAAGCATTTTTTTAAAATTTAAAAACATAAATTTTGTACGGTTCCAAACGTGTTTGTTCTTTTTCTATTCTAGGAACAGAAATTGACTGCAGATTACCAAACGTGTTTCTGTTCTTTTTTATTCCAAAAACAGTTTTTTTTTTTTTTACACTTAGGGTGCGAATGGTAACGTTTGTTCTTTTTTTGTTCCTGCAAAACAAAAAAAGTGTTTGTGTTAGGGAACAGATTTTTGAACAAAAGAACGCGTTTGGTAAGTGTAAAAAAACTGTTCTTGGAATAAAAAAAGAACAGAAACACGTTTGGTAACTGCAGTCAATTTCTGTTCCTAGAATAGAAAAAGAACAGAAACACGTTTGGTAACGACAAAAAAATTTCTGTTTTAAATTTTACAAAAAAAAAAAAAAAACCCTTTTCTTTAATAAAGTTTAAAATTGATATAGAATTCTCATTCTTATGAAATGAGAATTAATTTTATTTTGTTCATGGTTAGTGACGACAAACATTTTCAACATGATCATATGGCATATTTAAGTAGAAAATTTTGTAATTAAAGTTTGTATAAAATTTTTGAAGTACTTTTTTATTTTTTATTTTTAAAGCATATAAACTTGATATTGATTTCTCATTCTCATTAAATGCTTATCAATTTAATTTTGAAAATTGGTGAGTGAAGAAAAATATTTTCAACATGGTCATATGTGCGGCCTTAAACGAAAATTTCATACATTTCAACATGAACCCTTCCATACATGACATCACAATAATGAAGTAATATAGTTCATTGTTCAACTACATCACAGTGAATACGTAAAAGTAATATTACAAAAGTCAAGAAATCTCATGCATATTGTGATCCTGGCCATTTTATTTGCAATTCTTATCCTAAGCATGTTCATCCCGGATGATGGCCATCGATGTATCATACGCAACTTCCCCTCCTGTAGGTCCAAATGGATACTCCGGATCTCCATATATGGAAAAATTTTTGTCCATCCTATCTTGATCACGGATGTAATTATGAAGAGCACAACATGCAATTACAACAAGTGCTTGCTTCCGAATTGTAAATGGAGGCATATGTCTCAAAATGGTGAAGCGATTCTTTAATGCCCCAAATGACTTCTCAATTACATTTCTTAGTGAAGAGTGCTTATAGTTGAATAACTCTTTTGTTGTTTTTGGCCGTCTCCCACTCCCTCTATATTCGCTGAGATGATACCGTTCCCTTCTAAAAGGAGTTAAAAATCCCGGAAGTGCTGCATAACAGGAATCTGCCACGTAGTATTTCCCTACAACATGATATATATAAATTTGTTATGATATTAAACCATAATATAATCACAAATGTCAATATAAACAAAGTAAATACCTAGTGGTGATCGGGAAATTGCAATTGAGGAGTTTCGAGTCTTTGCCGAAAGCACTCGACAATCATTTGCGAGATCCTTCCCATCCAGCATACACGAAAGTAAATTTCATATCAAATGAGTAAACACACAACACGTTACGTGTGGTAGTCCCTCTCCTGCCTCTAAATCGAACTTCTTGAGACACCGGGATAATAGCATTTATATGAGTGCCATCCGAGCACTGCGCAATCTGTCAATTTATTACCAATCTAAGATTATAAAAGATTATGAACTACATGTATTTGATGGTATAAAGTTGATATAGAAATCATACCTTGAAGTAGCGCTTATGACTAGGATCCATAAGAATTTCTTGAGGGATGACATCAAATGACGGTGGTTTGATTATCTCTTTTGAAAGTTTGATAATTGCTTTTAACACTTTGCTGAAATACTTGCTGATCGTTTCTCCAGAATGTTGAAATCTCTCACATAAATCTCTATTTGAGCTACCATGACAAACCATAGCTAAGAATATCCCAATTTGTTTGTCTATTCTAACATATCGACTATCTTTTAACCAACCTTTTACTCTCATCAAATCACATAAATTCAGAAAAACATGCCTCTCCATCCTGAAGGCTTCATATATCCTATCTAAATGTCCAGTAATAATCTCCCTTATCCATTCGGATCCTAATAATTTGCTGTCCCTAATAGGTTCTATTGTATGCACGGACGCGTCAATCGCAACCGTTCACAACCACGATAGCAATACGGCAGGATCATCCTCATCCAAGAATTGTTGAACTTGTTCTACCTCTTCACTACATATACTATATGATCCCTCTTCCATAATACCTATACCATCACAAAAATATAAAAACATCAATAACATAAGTCATAGTCTCAATAGAATATGCATTACATATAAGTACGAAGAGTCTCAACACTTAAAACGACATATTAATATATAACATAAGTTATACAATCTCTACGTTAGCCCACTCAATTCATAAATCCACTAAAGATGATAAAGAAGTCCATTTCTCCTTTCAAGTGTGGATTTAATGAAAGCCACCCTCCATGAGGCACTGTCGCATGCTCGATCCACTGCTTTATTGTAAAGATCTTGGTCCATCTCAGGCATAGCAAGCATAATATCCATCACAGCAGCAACGGAATAAGGATCCACAGGTGATGGCATAACCCCAGAGGTCGCAGAGCCACTACCAGATTGACTGGACTTAACATTCAAAAAGTCTTGGATAGCTTTGCAAGTGTCATCGATACTGTTTTGGGTACTCCTCCTTCTCCTCTTGGTATTTGGAGTCCTATCCAATCTATGCTTTGCACGAGTTGAAGTTCCAGCATCTTGTGGTGTGAAGACTCTCTCATCAGTGTGGTGATCATCGAAGTCATCTGTATGGCCACCACCAACATCATCATAGGCATTGCCACCACTGTTGTCACCATATGCATGGTAACCACTGTTGTCACCACCTGGATTGCCATCACCATTGTCCTCTTCCTCCGACACCGTCACATCTTGAGCATTTCCAATGCCATATTCCCCAGTAGCATATGTACCACCAAATACCATACATAACTCGGGATATTGGGGAAATCCATCCTTCCTGAATTTTGCCCAGTCTGCATTCTCCTACAATAATGACAATAATGACATTTGAGGTATATAATCATACATTTTAAAATTAATATACATAATCACATCAAAATGACCAAAAACTTAAAAATTATACCTTGATGTGAGCTTCCCATATGCTTGGATCGTCGACAGTAACTTGTTTATTGACATTATCCCAACCGAATCCAGACTGAGACATAAGTTTTTGAAAACTGCTATACTATTTTCTCAACTTGTTTACCTTGTTCCTCATTTGGACCATGGTATATTGGCATCCTGTTTGTCTAACGAATTCATTGTGTATATTCCTCCAACCAGCCTTGTTGAAAGTAGAAGTGGTCCGATTTCCCTTTTTGACCTCATCAACCAACAAACCAATAAATATGTTGGTTACAGGCTCGATCCACTTTGCATTGCCTGTCTGTCCCTCAGATGCCATTTAATCTTTGATCGGTTGAGCAACATATGAGTTATGAGTTAAATCAATAACATAATGCTATATATGCCAAACACAAAATCATTCTCAAGAGATGCAAGCCAAGAAGACTATATAATGAGAAAAAAGAAAATTGTTGAACTAACTTGTGTAAAACAGATCATACGTTGCATTTTGAGCTACCAAAAATACATAGTAATGCTACTTATAGAATGCAACCATGAAATTCAGCCAACCCAAGGTAGCATTACCCTTGGTTATTACCTTCTTACGATGCCACACAACCACGCTGCGCCCCGACTTCGGCTAGTTCTCCCCCTTGGTGGTGAAATCGTCGTTGAATGCCCTCGCCACGTGCTTAACCAGCCTGTCCATACCACATCACCATGAGCAACAAAACAACAATCGAAGGAAACCCCAATCCAATAGATGAACTGAAATTCCCCCCTTCCAAAACTAAATCAACCAACAACAAAGCATCGGTCCGTGCTCCTCGAGCGAGATAGCTGCTGCTCAAGCAGCAGTTGGAGCTGTTGCTCGAGCGAGCAGCAGCAGCTTGCCAGAGCTGCTGGAGCTGCTGCTCAGGCAGCTCTAGTGGAGCCGTAGCGAGCAGCTCCAGGAGCTACGGCTCGGCGAGCGGCGGCTCGAGCCGGAGCTGCAGCTCCATTTGCTCGAGCTGCAGCGAGCAGCTCCAGTCGACCACCTCCAGGAGCTGCAGCTCGAGCTGGAGCTCGCTGAGCAGCAACTCCAGGAGCTGCAGCTCGAGCTGGAGCTCGGCTCGGCCGGCTAAGCGGCTCGGCGAGCTCGACGGCTCGGCTGGAGAGCGGCTCCAGCGGCTCTAGTCGAGCCGGCTCCGGCGAGCAGCAGCTCCACTGGAGCTGCTGCTCGAGCTGCAGCCAGCAGCTCTAGTCGATCAACTGCTGGAGCTGCAGCGAGGAACTCAAGTCGATCAGTTGCTGGAGCTGCAGCTTGAGCTGCTCGATTGGAGCTGTAGCTGCTGCTAGTCGAGCTGCCAAAGAGCTCGCTCGAGCAAGCAGGCGTCCCAGATCTGCCGCAAATCTGGGCGAGCACGCTCGCTTGAGGTTCGAGCGAGCGGCCGTCCTAGATCTGCCGCAGATCTGGGCGAGCCACGCTTGCTCAAGGCTCGAGCAAGTCGTCCCAGATCTGCCGTCGGTTGCTCAACAGCGAGCGTCCCAAATCTGCCTCGCCGAAGCCCATCGTCGACCGGAGAAGGAGGAGAACCAGAAAACCTACCTGGATCCGGAGCTTCAACCGCCGGAGAGACGAGTCTAAGTGGGAGGCGCTGGAGAGAAGGGAGACACGCTAGGAAAGTTGCCGAGACAGCCGGTGCGTCGGCGTCGTTCTTCGCGAGAGAGTTGGCCGGAGGAGTCGCCGGAGAAGGAGGATGAACTAAGGAAAAGGGGACGAACGCGAAGGAGAGCACGAACGAAGGAGAAAAGTGTTCCCGATTCGTTTTTTTGTTCCTTTCAATTTTGTTCCTTTCGAGCGTCCAAGAAGTGTTTCTCAAGGCCAGAAACAACAAATTGAGGTGCGAATGGTAACGTTTACATTGTTTTTTTTTTTGTTCCGGGAATAGAATAAAAAAAAAAGTGTTTTACATTCCGGGGAACAATTTTTAAATAAAAGAACGCGTTTGGTAACGTTTGGTCAGGAATAAAAATGAACGAAACACGTTTGGTAAATTTTATTCTTTTTTTGTTTTTTGTTTTTATTTTTAAACATTTTTATTTTATTTTTCATATTTTCCTTTCTTTTTTTTTTTTTTTTTCGGTGGTCCCGACCTCCGGCGACGGGCCGACGGGGCGGCGGCCTCGCCCGGCCACGGCGAGGCTCGTGGCCCTCGCCGAGGCCGAGCCTCGCCATGGTTGGGCGAGGCTCGGCCTCGCCGGATCCGGGAGAGCCCGAGCTCGCCCAACCAAGGCGAGGCTCGGCCTCGCCCGCGCCGGCGACGCCGAGCCTCGCCTTGGCTAGGCGAGCTCGGCCTCGCCCGGATCCGACGAGGCCGAGCCTCGCCATGGGGGCGAGCTCGGCCTCGGCTGGCCGGTCGCCGGCCATGGCCGAGGCCGGCAACCGGTGAAAGAAAAAAGAAGAAAAAAAGAAGAAGAGAGAGAAAAAATGTTTCTTCATTTTTGTTCTGGAGCAAGAAACAACAAATTGTTGTTTCTTTTTTTGTTCTTATTTCGTTCGAAACAAAAATACAAAAAAAAAAAAACGCAACCAAACGCGTTTCGTACTTTTTTTGTTCTGGAAGAAAATCCGTAGAGAAGTGTTAAGGAACACTTCTTTGGAGTGTTACCATGCAGCCCCTTGTTGTTTCTTTTTTTTGTTCCCATTTTGTTCCGGGAACAAAAAAACAAAAAAAGAACAGAAACGAAACCAAACGTGTTTCTGTTCTTTTTTTGTTCCCGGGAACAAAATCCGTACACAAGTGTTCCGGGAACACTTTTTGGAGTGTTACCATGCAGCCCCTTACCAAACGCGTTTTGTTGTTCAAAAAATGTTCCCCGGAACAGAAACACTTTTTTTTTTTTTTATTTCTGTTCCCTTGAACAAAAAAAGAACAGAAGTGTTTCCATTCAGCCCCTTAATTTCCTAGGATTGGTTCAAAAGATGAAAGGCATCATCAAATGACGTCTTTTATCTGTTGGTACAATAAAAGTATAGTAAAGACTTGGGTTATCAAGCTATACAAGCACTATCGTTGAGGTTGGGATACCTGGAGTACCATAACTTGGCACAGAGGGACACTTAAGTGCCATAACTTTGAAATGGTGCACTTAAGTGCCATAACTTTGAAATGGTACACTTAAGTGCTAATATCGGAGTAAAATGGAATACTTAAGTGCCACTCCGGTGAAAATTTGGCCAAATGGCTGAAGTGGCAAATTTCCGGCGAGTTTAGTCCAAAACGGCGTCGTTTTGCACACCGACGTGGCGGATAAAATGCAAAACGATGCCGTTTCGTGTACGACATGTAAATAATAAAATAAAAATTAATTAAATTAGATTTAAAGTTAATTTTATTTAAAATAAAAAATTAAAAAAATAAAGAAAAATTAATTTTTTTAACAAAAAAAAAAACGGGGGGAGGTCGAACGGGCGATTGAGGGATAAGCCCTCGCTGCCGCCGCCTCCCCGCTATCGCCGGGAAGGGCCGGCGAGGGCCGCGACCCTCGCCTAGACTTGGGTGAGGGCTCACGGGCCCTTACGGCGGTCGACCGACCCTCCCCACTCCATTGACCCTTCCCGGCGGTGGCGGGGAGGCGGCAAGGGCCCGCGACCCTCGCCCTACGCAAGCCCTCCCCGGATCGGGGCGAGGGTCGCGGCCCTCACCCGGATCGGCGAGGGCTCGCGGGCCCTCCCCACCTCCCGCTGCTTTGCCGGAAGGGTGGCGACGGAGTGGGGAGGGTCGGCCGAGGTCGCCGGGCCACGGCCGGGCGGCAAGGCCGGCGACCCCGGCCGACCCTCCCCCTCCGTCGTCGGCCCTTCCCGACGACGGCGGGAGGCGGCAGCGGCGAGGGCTTAGCCCTCGGCCGCCCCGTTCTACCTCCCCCTTCTTTTTTTTTTTTATTTAAATTTTTTAAAATTTTTAAATTTTTTAATATTTTAAATAAAATTAAGTTTAAATCTATTTTAATTAATTTTTATATTAGTATTTACACGTCAGACACGAAGTGGCGTCATTTTTGCATTTTCTCCGCCACGTTGGTGTGCAAAACGATGCTGTTTTAGAGCAAACTCGCCGGAAAGTTGCCACGTCAGCCATTTGACTGGATTTTCGCCAGAGTGGCACTTAGTGTTTCATTTAACTTCGAAACTAGCACTCAAGTGTACCATTTTGAAGTTATGGCACTTAAGTGTCCTCCCATGCCAAGTTATGGCATTTGGACTGTTCTTCTGCCCACTATCATTCTAGTTTTAATTCTTAACTAAAACTGGAGCTCAAAACTACCACATGACAGAAAAATTGTGCTGCAACCTTCTACCGCCTCTTTTCCCTGGTGGAAGTCCATGAAACCAAAATGATACAATGAAGTTCACTAAGAAAAATGAATATATCACTCAAAGAAAGAAAGCATCTATTTGTTATTAAGGTCTTTGCCGTTCAAAAGTTTTTGAATAATTCAGGTTACAGGATATAGGAACAGCATTTGCCAAAAAGTGAAACCGAAAAACTTGCAGTAGGCATACAACATAGTCAACATGCTAAGACAGAAGAAAGTCTGCATTATTACGGAGCAAATCAAGCAAACTTTTCTGTTGGTATCATAGGAACATAACGTCAACCAGTCACGGGGGTTGCTATCAGGCAAAGAGGAGTCCTCTTTTGAGCCGAAAGGCCATAAGATTCTTCCATGTCAATATCATCGGCACTCATCCCTTCAGGTAGTTTCCAATTGAACCGATGAAGGAGATTTGCCATTGCAAGCTCAACTATCACAACACCAAAGTTTATGCCAGGGCATCCTCGCCTGCCAGAACCAAATGGCAGAAACCCATAGTTTTGTCCCTTAAAATCGATGGAGCTGTTCAAGAACCTCTCGGGCCTAAACTCCTCTGGGTTTTCCCAAGATTTTGGGTCTGTGGAGATTGCTGTCACATTGATGAATGTAATAGTTCCTCTAGGAATGTCGTATCCCCTTATCATGCAATCCTCGATCGTCTCTCTTGGAATTAGAAGAGGGAGCGGTGGATGGAGTCTTAATGTCTCTTTGATGGCTGATCTTAGGTAGGTGAGTCCTAGAAGGTCAATCTCTTCAACCTGTAACTTTCCTTTTGCTGCTTCTCGAATCTCTTCTTGTGCTTTTCTCATCATAGTTGGATTGCGGACGAGTTCTGTCATTGTCCAGAGTATAGTGGCCGCAGAGGTTTCTGATCCTCCATTGAACATGTTCTAAAACAAAATCCCAAGCAATTAGTCGCAATCTTTTCTTTTTTGATCTAGTATGTAATAGAGTGATACGGAAGTGAACAAAATGAAATATATCGAACACTCAAGGCAAGAGGAACATACAGTTAATACTCCTTTAATTTGTTCCCTAGTGAGGGCAATCACTTGATTTGGATCCCTTTGTAACCGAAGCATCACGTCAACAAGATCTTCATGATCGGGTTTAGGCCTTTTAGGGTCTTGGTGCTCCTTGATCACTTCATCGTACAACTTGTCTAGCTCCCTGAAGTTCTTTTCCACCTTCGCCTTGAAGCCATTGAGCTTGTTAAACCAAGCCATCTGTGGGAATAGATCTGCAACACAAAAGCCACCTAAAAGCCTCTGTATTTCGCGGAGTGTCTCGTGAAATTCACTCTTTACTCCGCCACCTTCAGCCTGGTATTTGTTACCAAAAGTCACTCGGCACACGAGGTTGTTAGTCAATAGAAGTGCCAGTTCACCAATATTGACAGGACCTGGAGAAGAAGTGATTGTATCGAGCATGAGCTTAACCTCTTCCTTCCTCACGGATTCAAACAACTGGACTCTCTCACTGCTTAGGAGTTCTACGATCACTAATTTCCTGAGCTCTCTCCAAGAATCACCATAGGGGCTAAAAGCTACATCAGAAAAATTGTATGCTAACTTCTTTGCTGCAAAAAAGGGAGGTCTGCCGGAGAAAGCACGGTCTTGGGCCTTAAATACTTCTCTAGCGACATCTTCGGATGAGATGACTAATGTGGGAACAAAGCCGAGTTGGAGTAACATGATCTCACCATACTGTTTCGAGAGGCGTGTGACCGATCGGTGAGGCAAGGAGCCGAGCTGGTGTAAATTTCCAATGATCGGCAACTTGCTAGGACTTGGGGGGGAGATTCCTAGATGCTTGTGTGTTCTTTTTTCTGTCAATCAAAAAGACTAGTAACAACGGTATCACAAGAGCACATATGAGGGCCACAATAAGCTGAACACCCATGGCTTGATCTCCTTCGAAAAAAATTATCAGAGATGATAACAACGTGTGAAGAGGTTTCATCGGAGGTATGGTGATTAAATAGTCTTAAGTAGATGGAAGTGGGAGATATACATGAGCGAATAGGAAGCTTCGGATGTGTCATTTCCACCATTCTATTTGCCATATTAAAGACTTTGGACTTTTCTATTAGATCGGTAGACCAAAAGTTGAGATGTGGACAACTAGAGTGCTAGAACTTGGCACGAGAGGACATTTAAGTACCAAAACTTGGGAAATGTACACTTAAGTGCCAAAATTAGAGCAAAATGGATCAATTAAGTACCAATCGTGAGTAAATCCAGCCAAAATGCTGATATGGCATTTTTTCTGGCAAGACAAGTGCAAGACAACATCATTTGCCACAGTGGCATGGCTAGATAAGCTGAAAACAACGTCGTTTTGCATGCTAACGTGACTAAATAAGCTAAAAATGACGTCGTTTTGCCTAGGATTTGAATTTTTATATAAATATTAATTAAATTAAATTTACAACTAAACTATTCAAAAAAAAAAGAAGAAGAAGAAGAAGAATTTATAGAAGGCAGCCTTTGCCATTCTACAATCTCCTCCTCCTTTTAATTATTTATTTAAATAATTTAGTTTAAATTGAATTCAATTTATAGTTATATTAAAAATCAAAGAAGAGGCAAAACGACGTCGTTTTGGCTCTTTTTTGCTGACTCAGCTCTCTAGTGAGCCACATAGGCGAGTTATATTATTAAAAGAATGCCACGTAGGATTTCCGAGAGGTTTCGCGGACTTAGTACTTAGATGTCCCAATTTTATTTTTTAGTTTTTTTTCGCTAGCAAAAAAAAAAAAAAAAAGTGGCACTGGATTTTTTCACTTTGGTGCCATTAAAAGTTTCCGTCGGATCATTTAAGTGCCAAATCCGGAGGCATGTTGACTTGATACCATTTGCGGAATACTTAGGTTGGCACACATGAAAAATTAGAGTTTGTATTATAGGGCACATGGATCATTAAACTAGTGTGCCTACAGCATAGGAGTTGGTGACATTTGTGTTTGACCATGGGCCCCCACTTAATATATATAGGCATGTTGACTTTATACTATTTGTTGAATATTTCCGGCCAAAATGATTATTTGGTAATGACTTTTGAAACAACAAAAAAAAAAAAAATCGACAAAGCCTTTCCGGCCAAAATGATACGTGACTTCTTAAAAAAATAAAATTGACAAAGCCTTTAAACGACATCATTTTCGGTCATCCTTAAGAAAACGACGTCGTTTTGCCGTCCTACATGGATGGCCTCACGGAAACGACGCCGTTTAGCTCACATGGGGATTGAAATTAGGATTTCCGCCGCTTGGCCACCGTCCTTCGCCCACCATCGCTCGGCCACCGTCGCTCAGCCACCATTGTAGTTGCTCGACCAAGTGAGCGAGGAGAGACTGAGTTTGTTGCTCAAGCAATAAGTGGCAAGAAAAATTGGAGGCGAGGGCACAGGAGGAGGAGGAAGAAGATGGGTCAAAGGTGCCACTGGTGTGCTGTTGCTGTTGGTGCGTTGTTGGTGTCGCTATTGGTGCGCTGCTAGTGCTACTGCTGGTGCCGTGCTGGTGTCATTGCTGGTGTGGGTCTTCAAGGAAGAAGAAGACGAAGACGAGCCTTTCCTCTCTCTCAATTTGGGGATAAGGGTTTCTAAGTTGGGGGAAAGATGCCAAACGGCATCATTTTGGTGTTTGGATGCTAACTCAGCTCTCCGACGAGTCACATTGGCTTAAAAAATTAATAAAAAAAGGCACGTCGGATCTCCAGCCAATTTCATCGGCGTTGGCACTGAAATGATCGTTTTTCAAAAATTTTGGCACTTAAATGATCTTACAGAAACTTTTGGCACTAATAGTGTACTTATCCCGTGGAAGTATTATATGGCACATAAATCATTAAACAAGCTTGCCTACAACATAGGAGTTGGCGACATTTATGTTTGAACATGACCTCCCATTTAATATATAGGCATGTTGACTTGATGCTATTTGCCAAATATTTAGTTTGACGCACATGAAAAATTAGAGTATGTTTGGGAATGTGCCAAACAATGTCTATTTCTATTCTTTTGTTCGCTGGAACAAAAAAAGAACAAAAATCCATTTGATAACGTTTTTGTGGAAGTATTATATGGCACATGGACCATTAAACTAGCTTGCCTACAACATAGGAGTTGGTGACATTTATGTTTGAACATGGCCCCCCAATTAATATATAGGCGTGTTGACTTGATGCTATTTTCCGAATATTTAGGTTGACGCACATGAAAAATTAGAGTATGTTTGGGAATGTGCCAAACAATGTCTATTTCCATTCTCTTGTTCGCTGAAACAAAAAAAGAACAAAAATCCATTTGATAACATTTTTGTGTAAGTATTATATGGCACATGGACCATTAAACTAGCTTGCCTACAACATAGGAGTTGGTGACATTTATGCTTGAACATGGGCCCCTACTTAATATATAGGCATGTTGACTTGGTACTATTTGCCGAATATTTAGGTTGGCACACATGAAAAATTAGAGTTTGTATCATAACGTGCCAAAAAATGTTGATTTCTATTATTTTGTTCTCCATAACATAAAAAGAACAAAATCCATTTCATAATGTTTTTGTTTCTGGGTGGGTGTCATGCCTCGGATCCTCGAGCACGCGCACATCCCTCGGTGGTCAGTAAAATTGCGACGTTTCCAGGACGCGTTGCCGACCCAATCGATTATGTACATACGGAAGCGAATTACTAATCCCTTAACCACAACAAACATGGGATAGAAAAGAAGGAAACAATTTCACAACAAAACACTTTTATAAACACCTCGGTTTATATACAAAACTAGTCTGACTACCCAAAAAGATTAGTCCTCAAAAAGGAAATGATCCTACGGTCCATTAGCCGAACATGTTCACCTATCATTTGAACTTCGCAAGCTCTTAGGGCAATGAGTCCACCACATCACCATCAAGATGATCAGTTGTACCCTCACCAAACGCGACGTCGATTACCGTAGCGAGGACCTCAAAACCCTAGACGGAACCAACTTTGTTTCCATTGAGCCTGCGGCGAAACTACACCCTAAATCGATGAGGTACCCTCTTAGGTAGGCCCTCACCGACTTAGATGGTGGTCACTACAAGCTCATAAACCTAGACCCCGTGGCCTCCGAGAACAAGGAAGTCAGTCACCTTCTCGGTAACCCTTTGAGGCTGACTATAGCGAATTGGCGAGGCCGTCATCTAAGGACCTGTAAAGAATGAGCCCACGACGGGGTGAGACAATTTCTCGGCAAGTTCACCCCCTAAACTCTGACTAAGAAGGAAATACACCTAAAGGTAGTCTATGCAGATAAGACAGAGAACTTACCTCGCCTCAATTCCCTCATGCAATGTCAATACAATTCATATACTCAATCAATCAATCCAATCAATCCATACAATTGATCAATCAATCAAGTCAATGCCATCGATACAATCAATCCATCAATCCATACAATTGATACAATCAATACAATCAATCCACGGGTCCCGATTATAAGACCAAATCGTTATGACACGTCTCATACCATGCCACAAAATTTCGCCCCATAATACGTTGCTTCAATTTCAATCACACACTTTCCAATTTGATTATTGCTCGCATAAGCATGATCTACTGACGCACATTGGTTTTCTAGCATAGCTAGGCATTATTGCTTGCACAAGCTGATATAGATTGCTGCTTGCACAAGCTGATACCGATTATTACTCACACAAGTTGACACAGATTATTGCTCACACAAGTTGATACACTGAACAAACATCGGGGATGGGTTTGCTTAACCATCACATGATCAACCAATCATGGCCAAGGACATTGTGCTTTGCACACTAATTCCTCAATTAAAATAATGAACTTGGCCTAATTTCTTCATATTAAAAACACCAAATAAAAATAATCGTGTGTGGGTACATGGTCAATTTGAGTCAAAAAATACAATATCTTCCTTTTTAAAAATCTCACTATTTAATATAGCACATAAAGACATTTTTGCGTTAAAAACCAACGCCTGGGATTTTCTTATTAAATATCAAAATTTTACAATTTTGGAATAAATAACCAAAATTCCAATCACCACTCAATTTGCACAAATTAACACTCAATTGTATAAACTAAGCACACAATTGCAATCAGCAAAAAATTTCGATCACCAGCTATCTCTAGTATAATTTATGGAAAATAATAAATAATTAAATAAATTTCAAAAATAATTAAATAAATAACAATAAATCCAATAAATGCAAAATTAGGTCAAAATGTTAATTTAACCACCTAAACGGGCCTAGAAAATTTCCGAACCTATCTAGATAAATAACACTACCTCTTTAGCCCTAATTAATCTATTCTAACTACCTAACATGCACAATTGAACAATTAAATCACTAATCCAATCTAGCGATCTAGTGAGTTCATGGTGATGGCGACGCGGAGGCGAGTGACAACCAAGCTTGCGGCGACACCAAACGGAGGTCTGGGCGAGTAGGACGATGCGCGGGCTCACGGGCGGTGCGACGGGCGTGCGACAAACGCTAGATGGTGGCTAGGGGCGGTCGATGGTGAAGGGGGGCTTCTCTAGTTTCTCTTTGGTTTTCTACACTCAAATTTGGACAACAATGGAGAAAGGTGGGCTGGATGAGGAAGAAGAAGCCAAGCTGAAGAAAGAGGGGGACCACCAAGCCTAAATATCTCCTTTCTACTCAAGTTCATGCCTCCACCACTTTAGCCCTATCCTCAGCCAATTTTGCAGCACCAAATTTCCCTTATAAGCTTCCCCAAGTGGTCCAAAAGTTGTCCACCCCTTAGCCTACGAATTTTAGACATTGCCTTTTCAATTTTATTCAATTCCCCTCCACTTGAGTTCAATTGAATCAACTTGACGGCTAAAAATGCGACAACAAACGGCCCTCTAATTTTCTCGATCCAAAATAACCTTACTTTGAATTTTCATTGAATATCTCGGGTTGCAATAAAATTTTCGGAGGATGACTCAACGTTTCTAAAAATTTTCACGGTTAATTTCAACCTGGCACGATTTTAGCGTGACCTAACCTATCGGCTAGCTTTTAGGAACTTTTTGTGCAATTGACCCATGGTTGATTATTTTTTAGCCACATTGTACATCTTCGACACATTGGCGACTCTCGATTGCCATGAAAATCTCGAAGTTTCAAATACGGGTACAGGGTACCAAAATGACAAAAAAATTGGTCTAGTGCCGATTGATGAGAATTTTGTAATTAGGTGGAATCACCCACACTTAATCACATGGCTTTGTCAAATCGACCTATTTCCGGTCTCTAATCAATTTTTAAATGTACCGTAATGAGCCTTGTAGATTAGCACGGTCGAGCAGTTGATTCCTAGTCAAATTCTCAAGTCTGTTGCGTTAAAATCCTTTAATGGCTCACCATATAGACTAGTTATCTCATGAGTGATTAGCTTAGAGAATAGAACTATAGGCGAGTCAACGAAAAGCCTGACTTATTCAATTGAAGACAAAACCTGAAAATCAGGATGTCACACTTGGAATATAGTAAAAAATGTTGATTCTTTGTTCTTGAAAATCATTCAAGAATCAACCTTTTCTCATTTCTTTTTTTCCTCTTTTCTTTCCTTCTTTTCCTTTTCTTCTTCCTTTAGCCACTCAAGCCTCACGGTGGTTGGGTGAGCTCATTGGCCCTCATTTGCCAAGTTGCTAGCCATGGCCGAGGTCAGGGATTGGTTAGAGGAAGAAGAAGAAGAAAAGGAAAAAAGGAAAAAAGAAGAAGATAAAACCATAAAATTATTTAAAAATTAAAGAAATTATAAGTCACAAAAACATTTTAGGGTCATACCAAATGCATTTCTATTCCGAGAATAAAATTTTTGCATAGTTATCAAACATTTTGACTTCTAAGAAAGTCGTCCAGGGAACGGAATGCATAAATTGTTCCTCAGAAATAGAATGATTACCAAATGTACTCTTAGTATAATGTTTGAGGTCACAAGCAAGTATGTACCAAATGCATTGTTTAACTTATATTGCATTAATTATCAAATATACCAATGTCCTTGTTGTAATTTATTGATTTGGAAGCTAACCAGATCCTAACAATTGAATTTAAGAGCAAGAGAAATCGCTAGAAAAATAAAAATTAG
Organism: Eucalyptus decipiens; assembly: GCA_014182575.1. Lineage (NCBI taxonomy): Eukaryota > Viridiplantae > Streptophyta > Magnoliopsida > Myrtales > Myrtaceae > Eucalyptus > Eucalyptus decipiens. The sequence goes on along the minus strand of CM024619.1, from coordinate 27,934,257 downwards.
AAACAACAAAAGGCATCAAAGACTTGTGTGGTTCGTTCCAAGCGTAGATATTTATCTCCATGGGGAAAGCCAATTGCAAATAACCCATTAATCAATCAAAGAATTACACGACTACAATCGCTCATACACTATAATATTTCCCTTATTGTAAATAACCCAAAAATGGAAAGTAAAACTCTAAATTGGTACACCCGTTAACTATCATGTGCCATCAAACTTAGCAATTTGGCAACAAAATTTAACTAAAACTAATGAATGGTAAATTTGCCACAAGTGTATCGAGTTGGGTTTAGTATAGGGTAAATTTATCATAAGTGTACTAATTTGGGATTTTTCATGGTATTAACTCTAGAATTAATGTCGGAGGAAAAACAATATCTAAGACCTCACAAAAGTCCAACTTAGACTTTATTTATTCGTATGCTTTGGACCATCTTTATGCAACGAATTCAAACTCGAGACATGATTTAACAATGCTGTAACTTTACTCAACATTTGTACTCAAGTTGTTGTCAAGTTATAGTGTTCGTTATCCATGCCAGCTCTCCTAACACCTTAATAGACATTCACTCACTAGAAATGCCAATTAAACTCCAACAAAATTTGAGCTTCTCCAAAGGAATGGGCTTTCTCATCATGTTTCTTGAGTTCTTCGTTGTCACGATTTTCTTCACAACAACATTGTCCTTTACTATGCCATCTTAGACGAAATGGTACACAATATTGATATGTTTTTTTGCTCATAATAAATCTTATTATAAGTTAGATATATCACACTTTAATTGCCATAATGTACAATGATGCTTTTCTACTCAAAATCCAAGGTCCAAGAGCAAATTCTATATCGCCATTTTTGCTACAAAGGTCAATCCCATATATTTAAACCCAATTGAAGACAAGGCAACGCCGTTTTGTAAGGATGCTTTCGAAAAATCATTGCACCACCTGCCATTGTAAATGCATAACCTGCTAAAAATTTATTGCTAGTATTCGTTAAAATGAATGATTTTGAAAACATCCTAAAAAATGATTGCTTGCATTGCAAATTTATGTAAAATTAATTTTTAATTTCAAATTCAAAATAAATGGAAAAGCAAAAAATTTACACTATGGTCACCCCAGAACATGAGAATGTGTTTGATAATACATGTTTAACATCCACAATACTTAAAAGCTAAAATAAGGGAATTTCTTAAAATCTGTATAAGGTGTTTGTCAAATAAAATTTACCTCATTTATTTTTTTAATAATAAAAGCTGTTATGAAAAGATGTGCCAAATACTTCTCTTTTATGTGGTATCTAGAGTATCTTTTTTTTTCTCATATAAGTAAGTTACATGCTTCATCCCAATTCTTCAATAGAAACGTGGAGATTGATCTCATCACATGCCCATATTCACAACAATTCAACTAAACCAATCTCAAACTTAGGAAAAGCAAGAGTGATAATGGGTAAAGAATTGGACTACAAAGCAAATAATAGGCTAGCCTTCAGCAAGGAAATGCCCTTATTTCAATCCACATTTCACATGATGTGCCAATTAGCCTGTAACATCCTAAAATTTCAATTATGTTTTCAATTAGATAAAATGGGCTTTTCATCGACACGCCTATAGTGCTATTCTCTGAGTTGATTACTCATGAGATAACTAGATTGTCGGGGGAAGCCATTAAGGGATTTTAACGCAATAGACTTGATAATTCGACTAGAAATCGACTACTCGACCGTGCTCATCTGTAGATATCTTTATGGCACAATAAAGATTGATTAGAGATCAAATATAGGTTGGTTCGACTGAGATGTGTGGCTAAACGTGGGTGATTCCACCAAATTGCAAAATTCTCATCGATCGACACTAGATTGATTTTTCTATCGTTTTAGTACCCCGTCTCCATATTTGAAACCTCGAGATTTTCACAATCACTTAAAGTTACCAATGTTTCGAAGAGGTTCATTGTGGCTTGAAGAAAATCGATCACGAGTCATTTGCACTAAATATTTCTAAAAGCTACCCGGTAGGCTAGGTCACACAAAAATCGCGCAAGATTGAAATTAACCGTGAATTTGAATTCGATTTCAAAAATTGAAAGTAATGTCATGCCACAAGTCATTTTAGGAATATTGACTCATCCTTCGTAGATTTTTCTGCAAATCGAGATTTTCGGCGAAAAGTCAAGATATGGCCGTTTTCAACAGAAAAATTTAGGGGACCGTTTTTTTATTGCATTTTTGGGATGCAAGTTGGTTCTATTGGCGAGGAAAATGTCAATTTGGTCAAGGACTCAATGGTGGAATTTTTGTGGGCCAAATTGAATCAATTTAAGAGAGATTTGGAGAGGAATTGAAGGAAATGTCTTCAAATTCGTAGCCCTCCATGCCCCCACACTTTTGGACCATTTCCAAGGCTTCTAGAGGAAGCTTTGAGGCTGGAAAATGGCTGAGAAAACTAGCTGGCCATGGTGGGCCTTATTCAAAGGGACAAGAGGATAGATAAGAGACCAAGGTGGCCCCCTCAAGCCTTGTTGTTCCCTCCTCCTTCCCCTTGCCGTCGACCCCCCCTTTCCAAACCTAAGAACTCCAAAAATTCCAAAGAAACTGAGGTCAACCCCTCCCTTCACCGTTGACCAGTCGTGCCCGCCCGTTAAAGCCAACATGCACTGCCTCACCATCCATCAGTCGTGCGTCTGCTCGCACATCGTGAGCACCCATCTACCTATGTGTTAGCTCGTCCAGCCGTGTCCCGAGCCACTCAAGCCGCGTCAAAGCTCCTTGGATGCCGTTCAACCACCACCTGCCACCGTGAAGCCCTGCCTAGACTCGCATCAACTCCACCACCCATCCTTGGCCATTTCTAGCTCAACCGAACTTCGAAGAAGCTCCTTGGCCCACCGACCAAAACCGAGACCCAGCTAGGGTCTTGAAGCTTCGAGGCCCTTTTCCGAGCCTTTCCCGACCTCGAAAGGTGTCCCCACTTTAGAGTTTGTTGATCGTCTCGGCCTCGCCGTCCTAGTGAACTCATCGGTTCACAAATCCAGTGAGTTTACTCACTAACCTCCGCTTAGGGAGTTAATTATTCTTAGAGGTTGATTAGTTTAGGTTAAGCTTGGATTAGGTGGTTAGTTAGAACGGATTAATGATTTAATCGTTCAATATTGCATGTTAGGTGGTTAAAGTAGTGTGATTAGCAAGTAGATAAGTCATAGTATTTATTTTAGTAGATTCGAAATTTTTCCGAGCCCGTTCCAGTATTTAATTAGGCTTTTCCGGCCTAAGTGTGCATTTTTGCTAATTATTGGTATTTATTACTTAATTTTTGTAATTATTTAATTAATTATTATTTTCCGTAAATTAGACAATGATAACCGGTGACCAAAATTTCGTGCTAATTACAATGGTATGATTGGTTTATATTATTTGGATGCTAATTTGTGCAATTTGAGTGTGAATTGTGATTTTGGGGTATTTATCTCAAAATTTAATATTTTTGGTATTTAATTAGAAAATTACCAGACGTCGGTTTACAGTGCCACAAATGTTTTTATCGACTATATAATTAGTGGAATTTTACGAGTTACAGATATTATACTTTTGGTTGAGGCTTACCGTGTACCCATACATGATTATTTTCATCAAGTATATTTTAATATGATGAAATTGGGCCAATTTCATTATTTAATTGAGGGATTGGTGTGCTAGGCACAAAGTTCTTGGCCAGGATGGGTTTATCATAGTTTAGCTTGTGTGAGCATTGGATTTTCAGCTTGGGAGAAGTATGCTATATGAACCTATAAGTGCTTGATATGTCAACTTGTGAGAGCAGCATATTATATTAGCTTGTGTGAGCAATAATCCTTTATCAGCTTGTGAGAGCAACGATCCATTTATCAGGTTGCGGGAGCTACTATCTATCTATATCAACTTATGCGAGCTACTATCTATCCTTTTCAACTTGTGTGAGCATAGTCGGTGTTGATAGTACAAGGTCGATAGTATTGAATTGATAAAAGTATTGATTGGATGGATTGGTAGATAACATCGTGGGAGTTGAATTGATTGGGTGAGGGTGTGAACCATACTAACATGTAGGAAGGAACAAAGGCCAAGGTAAGTTCTCTGACTTGTGCTTGTGCTTAAGCGGCCCTTGGGGCGCATTTTCTTCCTAGTTGGGACTTAGGGGGTGAACTCCTTGAGACGTCGTCTCACCCCGTTGTGGGATAACTTTTTCAAATCTTTAGATGGCAGCTTCTCCCGAGCATTTTGGCCAATCGAAGAAGGTAACCGAGCAGAGGTGTTATATTCCGCTTCATGGGAGCCCGAGACGATGGGAATATGAACTCGTGAGGTCCGTGGTCTAGATTGATGCGGGTCTACCCCATAAGGTACCCCATCAATATAGATCATGGTATCGTCATGAGCGGAATGGGCAGAGAGAGGGTCCCATACCAGAGTCTAAGGTCCATATGTCGGTGCTGGAGGTTGCTTTTGGAAAAGGCACGGCAGATCCTCCTGGTGGATCAATGGTAGACTCGGATCTTTCGGATCCAGGAACCCCGGAGTATTCAGCCGAAGACTTGACTAATTAGAGGATCTGTAGCACCCCCTTTTTACAGACCTTGTATATAGTCGGCTAGTATTGTATATGACATGGTTTGATATGTATATATAAGTGTGTTGTTGTTTGAAAAATTTGTGGCTCTGTTTTTCTATCCCATCTAATTGTTGTCTGGGGATTATTATTCACTTCCGCATGCACATTAAAATGAATGGGTTAGTGACGTGTCTTGGGACGTCGCTATTTAATCGACCACTGAGGGATGGGCATGCACTTGGAGGATCAGGGCGTGACATAGCCCATAAGTGCTTATACCTTGTAGTAGTATTCTCATAACTAAGGCCCTACAACTCTCCGAATCGATGCTTAATAGCAAAGTCACGACAAAACGGAAATCCTCACCTACAGTGGACCAAGTAGATGTAAAGAAATGAGTAGTAGAACCATTTGGACCAGGGATCTAATCTCCATTCATAGACATTAAAGCTTCTTTACTTTCTTCCTAAGTTATGGGCACCGTCAAACTTTGCTGCAAATCATCTACTAGCTTACAATTCATTATAGCATTCAGACAAGATACAAAGATAAGTGTACATTGCTCATATGAAGTGCCCAAGAGACATTTTGAGAAGTCAATAGTAGTAGAACTAACATATATTTGCTCTTCTATTTCCCCTCCCCTTCATCCATGGTGAGAAACTTGAGGGTCCTCATGGATGTTTTTAATTGCTTTATGAAGATAAGTAGTGTCTTAATCCCTCAATTTAGCTCGTTGCACTCACAATTTCTACCTATAGAAAGATTCTTCATAGGATTAAAGCTTCCAAAGTTTAGATCTCAAAAGAAATTCCTCCTGCAGTATGGAAGGACATGGATTGCGCGAGTGTATTGTCTAGTGTAGACGCAAGAAATCCACTTTAAGATGATTCATATTCTGAGGAAGCTGATGGGAATGTTACGTATTTAAAAGCTTCAAGGCATCTTTAACATTGGAAAGTATTTGACAAGAAAAAAGAAAACTAACACCCCCTATTCTTGATAGAGCAAAGCTCTATTCGCAACTTCTAGAAAGAGAGGATCCTACTTCAATAATTAAAGAACTTACATGGATGTCCAAATCAAGTTTTTCTTTTGGTGATCGAGGAACCGCCGGAGACCCCTTCGAGGTCACACTGCCCTCCGATGCCCAGCGGCACCCTTAGAATGTCGTTGCAAGCCACTATTTAGATGTAAATCCCAAGTGAGATAGCCCAGCAACCCACCGCCAGGCCCCCCACTTAAATCATGGAACTGCTATGGGAGTTGTGGCAGATGTGAGTCGAACCCTTGACCTACGGGATCAGGAGGCCAGCCTCAACCAGCGCAGCCACTTGTGGGTGGGTTCCAAATCAAGTTCTTGAAGCTTGATTAAATCAATAATCTATTGTTGCTAGTGAAACAAAATCAGCATATGAATTTACAAATTAGCTCATCCATGCATCATTAACGAGAACCATGTCCAACTTCCTTTCTACAAATTCAATAGGTAACATGCTTGATTCCGACCTCGTAAGGATCGGCCATAAGGTCCTAAAGGGATCGATCATAGGCCATTGGCCATGGATCAATCGGTTTGATTAGCAAGGAATTGCGGATTGATCATGGGCCATTAGCCATGGATCGATCAGTTTGATCGGTAAGAAATCACAAATCGATCATGGACCGATCGACTAGTCACGAATCGGTCGAGGTGTTGGCCCCGAATTTTCTACTAACCATACCGATGAGATAGCATAACTAACTCATAAGATAACTTTTTGATCACAAGAATTGTTCATGGGATGATTTTGGATCGGCGGATGGTCACGGGTCGATCCGATTGGTCATAGTTTCTAGTCGTGGGTGATTCTACCCGGTTATGCACCGATACACGGATGATCCAAATGGATCAAATGTGACCATCTTCTAAAAAAAAAAAAAAAGCATCATTCTCTTTTTAATTCTTAGTGATTGGAATGAAATCTCAAATTGGTGATGTTCGATCATAAATTGGTAATGCACCGATAATGAACCCTACTAGTGAATCGAGTGCTGATTGGAATGAACCTAGGTATAGAACCGGCTATTCTATCACTAATTCTAAGGTCCATGAGTGCCTTGGCTTAGGGCTAAGCCATGGTTAGCCTTAGGATTGGTCTCGAACAAATCAAAGGACAACTAACCCTATTGGCCGACCGACTGTCCAAAGAAATGATTTGGGCAAATATGGGGCATGATGGTCAAACCTCGGGTGTATGTGATTCGATTTTTCAAGGTGTACCTAATGATCCCTTCTCCGGCCCTAAAACCAACTTGGGTGATAGAATTCTCTAGACCATCTTATTATTGAAGAAAAAGACAAAAGTATGGAAAATTCTAGAAACGCTTCATTAAATGTAAGGGTAAGTTATTCTTTGAATAATCAAGAGTCATGATGATGGCCAAAATATCTTTGAAAATTCTAGAAAAAGGCAGCATACAAGTGGACCGATTAGAGAGCGATATGCAAGCCCTCATTAATGACCAAAGTTTCTAGAATTGTCGAGTTGGCAACTATGGTACAATTATTGTCAAACTTCATTAAATATCCATTAAATGTGGCATATAGGTGGACCAATGGAAGAGCGAAAAGTGGGCCATGATCGATGATGCCTAGGAGCTTAGATTGCCAAGTAAGGCCTTTAGCTATGCCAATGCATTTTTTGGTGCAATCATGAGGCAAAATAGGCTTGCCAACTAAGGACTTTAGGCGAGACACTTGGAAAAATTAGAGTGTACCATTTGGCTTGGTAATAATGATGGCTTGAGATTTACCTTAGAGAAGAAGTTGATGACTTGTAAGCTTAGATGTCCTCTAGAATCTTAGGTTATGATGAGCCTAAAAGATTGCCATGGTGAGCAAGATAAAGGCCAACCAATCAAGAGAAGACATTAGGCATCAAAAGGGCTTATGTGTGCCTCAGGACCATAGGCACATAATGAACTTAAATTGAGCCTTGGAGAGCAAGTCAATAAGTGGTCCAATAAGAGGATGACATGTTACGCCCCGAAGTTCCAAGCACTCGCACATCCCTTGGTGATCAATAATTTTTGCGATGTCCCAGGACGCGTCGCCGACACATTCATTTTATTGCACATGCGGAAGTGAATAAACAAAACCCCTAACAACAAACAGAATGAGATAGGAAAGCAAGATAATCACATAACCAAAACACTTTATAAACGAGCTGAGTTTATATACAAAGGTCTACAAAAGATAGGCTTTCACAAAGGAACTGTCCTACGACCTACTAGCCGGACACGTTCACCGATCCTTTGGACTCCACAAGCTTCGAGGGCATCGGGTGTGGCATCCTAGAATTTCTTGTCAATCCTTAGAGGTGCTTTAATTCATGTTTTGCATTGAGATTTTGGTCAAGCTTTTGATGGGTAATTATTTGATAGGAAAAATCTATTTTGGCCATGTGATTTATGGGTTGGAATTTATCAAATTAGGTCACAAAGTTTTGTGAATTATAAATTTCAATTAGGTGTTTATATAATTAAGGTTTAAGGTGGATTATTAGGATGAGGGTGGGCTGGACATTTAAAGACCAAACCAGCCCATAGCCCCACCCCTTTTTCGACCGGCCCACGAAGCCCAATAAGGAGGAGCTGCCGTCGACCAAGGCTGGCCCAAGCCTAGCCGGATGAAGCCCATCATGTGCATGGGAGAATTGACAAGTGTTATTCCCCTAAGTCCAAGTGTCTTGCATGCAATCAAATGATTGCTCATCATTGAAGGGAAGAAAATAGGAGAACCGACTTGATGATGAGGGGGGAGTGTCGACTGAGAGGGAGAGAGAGAGAGGGTTACCGACAGAGAGAGAGAAATCGAAAGAGAGGGAGAGTGAGCGTGCGGGAGAAGAAGGAAGGAAGCCGATCGCCGCCGTTCGCCGCCGTCGAGTCCGCCTCGCCCTCCGTTCATGCTTGTTGTGTTCGCTCGGTTTGGAGACAAGTGGGATCCTTTGATCTACTCTTGCATGCTATGCTTAGTGTGTGTGATTGAATGGTACCAATTTTGGATGTATATAATGTGAAAATGTGAAAAATTGAAGTTATAAGAGTGGTGCTCTAGCCTAGTGTACTGTTCTTGAGAAAAACAGCTCAACCTTGGATGTTCTAGTGACTTGCATGTGATGTTCTAGTTGAATTTTGGTTTTGATCTCTAAATGAAAGTTGTAAAGGACTTCTTGGAGTATAAAATACTCAAATTTGGGACAACAAACAAGTATAAGTGGGTAAAATCGTTATTCTTTGGAAAGACTGGATCTGGAAATTTCGGTACTAGGAACAGGGGTTTTAACCATCCATATTTAATTACCTAGGATGAATCTGACTTTGATGTCTTCATGAAGTATCTACCTTATGGTCTTGGCTATCACATATTCGAATTTCATAATTTTTTAAGGTCATTTGGGTATTTAATCGGAAATATTTTTAAAACTGTGCAATCTGATGTGTTTGGACCTTGTAAGTTGCAATGCGTGGACTATATCATTTTTTATGAGGTTCTTTTGGAAATGTGTTCTGCATGAAATATCTCTCTTCATGTCTTCCCTACAACATAGTCAAATTTCGTAATTTTTGAAGTTCATTTGCCTATTTAACCAAAAATGTTTCAAAAACTGTGCAAGTTGGATTGTTAGAATAGTAGTGCTGTGATGCATGATCTATACCGAATTATATGGGGATCTTTTGGTGTAGTGTTCTGCATGAAATATCTTCCTTTATGTCTTGACTATCATATGTTTGAATTTAATAATTTTTTAAGGTCATTTGGGTATTTAATTAAAAAAATTTCTAAAACTGTGATTGTGCAAATTTCAAAAGCTGTAATGCATGGACTATTCTATTTTGTATGAAATTCTGGTGGTGTTGTGTTCTTCATGAGACAAATGCCTCTAGAGCTTGTCTATGATGTATTAAATCCTTAGAAATTATTAAGGCCAATCACTAAATTTTAAGAAGTGTAAATTAAAAGAACGCATTCCGTTTCTAAAATAATAGCAATAATCCATAAGTTTGCCCCATGAATTTTATTTTATTTTTTAGTGATTGAATCTTGCTGCACATGTGATGATATTTGGCATTACATATAAAATCAAAAGCTGAAATTGACCTTGTTGCCATTACATCATGTGCCATGTTGATATTGAGACACAAATGTGAATATGAATTATGATAAATGAGGATACCGTCGGAGGTGTGAGCCGACGATGCCCCGGGAGTGTTGAGATGCCTGGAGGTGAGTGCCAGATGCCCGGAGTGTGTGTGCCGGATGTCCTTGGGAGTTTCGAGATGCCCGGAATGTGGGGGTGCCGGAAGCCTCGGAGGTGTGTGCTGGGGGATACCTCGTGATGCCAGTTGGGGTATGAGATGCCTGGAGATGTGTGCCGGAGGTTCCTCGCGATGCCAGGTTGGGTGTGAGCGATAAAATGTGGGATGCAATTACTGGTCCTGGGAAAGAAAAATGTGATGACCCAATTAAAAGATAAAAAGTTGAAATTGAATCATGCATGGTATGGTGACATGTATGCATGGCTGTATGATATAATATGTATAAGTGCATGGTGGTATGTGCATATAGGGCATGGATATGCGTGAATGCTTGATGATGAGTGCATGGTGGTATGTGCATATAAGGCATGGATATACGTGAATGCTTGATGATGAGTGCATGATTGTATATGCACCTATGGCATGATGGTATATGCATGAATGTTTGATGATAAGTGCATGATGGTGTATGCACATATGGTATGATGACATATGCATGGCTGCAAGGTAAGTTATGCTTGGATGCATGATTGATATGTAGTCTACTATGATGTCATGATTATTTTGTTTGATGCATTGAGTAGTTTAATGGATCTTTTATCCACTGAGTGGTTGTACTCACCCCTTTGGGGGCCAACATTTCAGATTAGAAAGGTGCTCTCCCTCCGGTCACACGAGGTACCTTTTACGGCCTTCCATCTGACATGGAGGTCGAGTGTATGGAGCTTGATAATGTCACCATCCTTGGTTTGACGTTCATACAGGTTCGTGTGCTGGTGATGTACGATGTGGGCCTAGTTGGGGGCTCGGTTATCCAGGAGTTCTTGTCTATCTACGTTCGCCGTGACGGAGTGATGCGGGGGATGTTGCCGTCGCCACCGCCCGATGCACCAAGATGGGTGTGATGGCCCGCGTGAGGAGCGGGAGCTGACCTTTTTTCGAGGATAGCCGACACTTGTAGATGGAGGGTTATACATGATCGATGTAGGGGGTCAAGATCTCTCTTTTGAGCTATAGCCAAGTTTAGCTAAAAATTTTGGCTCTTTGGTTGTATCGACCCAAGATGTCCATCTTAAAAATGTAAATAAAAGTGGCTCGGCTTATGTTTTCCTTCGATGTATAGTTGGTGTGCATTGTACCATCATTAAGAGAGTAGAGGGATGGTGAGACTCATCTTTAATTTCGCTATGAGCCGCGCTAAACTCTTTTCAAGAAAAAAAAAATGCCCATGGACCTCGGTCCTTCTTTAAACCCCTTTATATCAAAGATATGGAACTGGTATTCATTAGGTGGAGCGATAGGTATCTGTGGCGACCTTAGCTAGATTGGGGGTGCCACATCGGGTCGTCCACAGTACCATCAGGAGGGGATCTCAAAACCCTGGAGGGGACTCATTCTGTTTCCATTGAATCCATGGAGGAACCACGCCCTAAATCGATGACGTACCCTCTCGAGTAGGCCCTCATTGATCTAGACGGTGGTCTTGACTAACTCATAAACCCAATGACTACTAGGGATAGGGATTTCTATACCCTACTTAATCGCCATCTAATGAACTGAAAAGATTGAGCCCACGATGGGGTGAGACAATGTCTTAGCAAGTTCAACCACACAGCCACACAATGACAGAGACTTACCTTGTCTAGATCCTTCCTGCATGTCAGTACAATTCATATCATAGAGTATTCATACTTAGTCAATTGGAACACCACAATTAATCTCTCAAATAGTCACATGGGTCCCAATTATAGGGCCAAATCATTATGATACGTCCCATTCCGTGCTACACAATTTCTTCCCATAATTTGGCGCATCAATTTCACTCAACATGCGTTCCAATTGTTAATCACAGACACACACGGGCACGGCCTACTTGACATTTGGCGGTCTTCTGGTGTAACCAAGCATCATCTCGCCCCATCGAGCATGGCAACGTCACTACGTTGACGACATTCCACAAGGAGCATCGGTCCAGCCTCTATTGCGATCGGTATCCATTGCCAAAGCGTCCCATATGGGAGCAACGTCCACCCGACTCACATTGGGGATGGGTTCGAATAACCATTCAAGCACCCATCAAATTCCTAGACAAGACATTGTACTTTTCACTCAAATGTCCAAATTATTATAATGTACTTGGCCCATTTTCTTCTTATTAAAAACACACGGTAAAAATAATCGTGTGTGGGTACACGATCGATTTGAACCAGAAAACTAATATCCTCCCTTTTTAAATTCTCACAATTTGATATAGTCTTTAAAACCATTTTCGATGTCAAAAACCCGACACCCGGTAATTTCTAAATAATTACCAAAATTCCCAAATTGTGAATTAAATACTCAAAATTATCATCACCACTCAATTTAACACTCAATTGCATAAACTAAGCACACCATTGTAATTGCACGAAATTTCAGTCAACGGCAACCATCCCAATATAATTTCCTAAAAATAATAAATACTTACAAAAATTAAAAAAATAATTAAATAATGCATATTAAATGCAATAAATACTAACTTAGGCCGGAAACACTAATCTAACCACCTAAATAGGCCTAGAAAATTTTCGAACCTATCTAGATAAATAGCACGACCTCTTTAGCCCCTTATCAATCCGTTCTAACCACCTGACATGCACAATTGAATAATTAAACCACTAATCTACGCTAACTAACCACCTAATTTCTAATTAGCCTAAACTAATTATTCACTAAGCATCATTAACACCATAAGTAGAGTTTAGCAAGTAAACTCACCGATTTAGCAATCCGATAAGTTGACGGCGATGGCGACACAAAGGTGGGCGACAACTAAGCCCATGACGACACCAACTAAGGTTCGGAAGAGATCTAAAATGGGCCTTGAAGACCTCAGCTTTTGCTGAAGCTTCGGTTCCGCTCGAGGCTGAAGGAGATGGCTTGGCTTGGCTATGGCGGCAATGAACGAACTAGGCGAGCGGTATCAGCTACAGCGGATGATAGAGGAGGCGGATGGTGGCCAGGGGAGCTACGACGTTGGCTTAAGGGCATTGGAACAACTATTGGGCTCGTAGGGAACGACGCACGAAAGCGTCGCACAAGCGGACGCTCAAGTGGTGGGCGCGACTCGCAAGCTTGCGGCTACTGCTCGGAAGGGCATGCACGGCAGCGAGGGGGCTCCGGCAGCTGCTGTTGGCTTTCGGCTGGCTTTCTCTAGAATTTTGAGCTCACAAACACTCAACAATGGATAAAGGCAGAGCAAGGGAGAAGAAGATGGCTGCTACAACTTGGAGGGGTCAACCAAAATATCTAAACACTTGAGTTTGGTGCCCCACCATGCATGGCTATCCTCCTCAGCCAAATTGCAGCACTAAAGCTTCCTCAACAAGCCTCCAAGTGGTCCAAATGTTGTGCCTCCAAGGACCTACGAATTTTGGACACTTTCCATTCCAATTCCACTTCAATTCTCTTCCAATTGAGCTCAATTTGGAGTCCAAAAATTCAGCCAAGGCACCATCATCCATCTCATGATTTTTCCTCATCAATTGAACCAACTTGAATCCCAAAAATGCGATAAAAAACGGCCTTCTAATTTTCTCGGTCCAAGATAGCCTTACTTTGCATTTTCGCCAAAAATCCCGGTTTGTAGAAAAATCTTCGGAGGATGAGTTGATGTTCCTAAAATGAATTGTGACATGATAGCACTCTCAATTTCTGAAATCGGGTTCAAATTCATGATTTATTTCAACTGGGCACGATTTTAGCTTGACCTAACCTACTAGGAAGCTTTTAAGATTTTTTAGTGCAATTGACTTGTGATCCATTATTTTCGAGCCACATTGTACATCTTCGACACATTAGCATCTCTCGGTTGTCGTGAAAATCTCGAGATTTCAAATACGATTACAAGGTACAAAAATGATAGAAAAATTGGTCTAGTGTCGTTTGACGAGAATTTTGCAATTAGGTAAAATCACCCACACACTAATCACATATCTCTATCAAACCGACCTATCTCCAGTCTCTGATTAATTTTGATGGTGCTATAATGACCCTTGCAAATTAGCACAATCGAGCAGTCGATCCCTGGTCAAATTCTCAAGTCTATTGCGTTTAAATTTCTTAACTGATTCACCTGATAGGCTAGTTATCTTGTGAGTGGCCAACTCAAAGAAAAAACTATTAGTGTGTTGATAAAAAGCCCAACTTATTCAATTGAAAACAAAACTTGAAAATCAGGATGTCACATAACAAGTGTTCTCTTAGGATCCTAGGCATGTTACCTTGCAAATTAGGCTTGTCACCTTGATGACATAGCCGTGCCACTTCAAGAAATGTGATTGGGCTGCTTGGATAAGTAATGTTGGTGCCATGTAGTATAAATAGGAGGATCCCTCCTCATTTTTCACCATGCCATTCACTTTCTCCATTCCTCATTTGTTTCCTTTCTCTCAGCCTTGCATCCTTAATCCATCAAGCTATATAAGTTGGTCATCGAGATTAGCCAAGGTAAGTAAGATCCCTATGTCTCATCTAGGACGGTAATCTCCATTGTCAAGTCTAATTAGGTGCTCACCCATCAAGCCATGGGTAGGATGTTGGATCTTTTGTATGGTTTTTCTCATGTTTGTGCTTAAACATGTGCTTGAATTGTTCACGCTTGGAATGGGGCCAAGGTTCGTTCAAGTTGAGTTCATCGCAAGGCAAGGTTGCATTAAGCCATAAAGCCTTGATTTCAGCATAAATAGGATGCTGGGTCAAACTTGGATTTCCAAAGGTCTTCGACGCTTATTTGCATAGTTTTTCTAGCATTTCTGAGCGATCTTTGATCTATCCCTGATAACTTGTTGGGATGGGATGAGTTTAGAGAACGAAACATCATAGGCCTAGAGTTCGTCCAGCAGTCAGTGGATGTAGTTGCCATATAATGCTTCAAAAGGTACCGCTGGTAGCTGTTTATGTAGGCGAATTAGACAAGGTGAAACTGTTCCTCCCAACTTCCTTTGAAATCTAGCACATGCTCTCAACATGTCCTCGAGAATCTGAATCGTCCTTTCAGACTAGTCATCTGTCTGCATATGGTAAATCGTACTGAATTGTAGCTTCATTCCAAGGCGATCTACAAACTTTTCCAAAAGGCAGCTGTGAACCTCAGGTCTCTATTAGATGTAATTGTCACCAGCACTCCATGTAAATGAACAATCTGATGCACGTATAATTCTGCATATCTATCCAATGCAATGTCCTTTTGTACGGCGATAAAGTGAGCCGACTTCGTTAGTCTATCGACCACTACCCAAATAGAATCATTACCCCTCTAACTCCTTGGTAAGCCCATTAGAATATCCATTGTGATGTGTTCCCATTTTTACTCGGGAATCTCAAGAGGTTACAGAAGTCCTCTCGGCTTACAATGTTGTGTTTTCACTTGCTGACACGTCAAATACTTGGCGACATGCTTAGTGATATCTGCCTTCATACCGGTCCACCAATGGTGTTGACACAAATTCTCATACATCTTTGTACTGCCTGGATAAATGCTGTAACTGCTACAATAAGCTTCGATAAAATCTCCTCCTTAAGCTTTGCATCGTTAGGTACACTTAATTGTCCTCAAAATCTTAAAGTTTAGTCCTCAGAAACCTCAAAATTAGCATTTCTCTTTTCGATATCCTCTTGCAGGATTTTCCGAATATCTGGGTCTGTCAGTTGAAGCGTCTTGATTTTAATTTGTACTTCTGGCTCAATTCTAAGGGTGGCCTACCTTAAATTTGAAAATCGAATCTCGAGCTCTCTCAAGTAAAATCCACTCATTAACCATCATTTGTGCAACTGAAGACTTCCGACTTAATGCATCTGTGACCTTGTTAGCTCCTCCAAGGTGAAACAAGATATCACAATCTTAGTCATTTAGAAGTTCCATCCTAGTGACACGCTATCTCATATTCAACTCATTATGAGAGAATAGATACTTGAGACTTTGATGATCTATAAAGATCTAGAACCTTTCTCCGCACAAATAATGTCTCCAAATCTTCAAAGCGAAGATGATTGCTGCAAGTTCCAAGTCATGTGTCAAATAATTCTCATGAGGTCTCAACTAACAGGACACATATGCAACGACCTTGCCATGCTGCATCAACACACAACTCAATCCTCTAAACGACGTATCACTATAGATCTCATACCCTCCAAGACTAGATGGTATGGTTAGCACTGTGCGGTAGTCAGCTTGCGGTAGTCAGCTTCTGCTTAAGTTCTTAGAAACTACACTTGCACTTATATGTCCATACAAACTTTTCTTCCTTCTTTAGTAGTCGAGTCAACGGTGAGACTAAAGCTAAAAATCCTTCCACAAACATTCAGTAATACCCTACTAAACCCAAGAAGCTTCTAATCTCTATCATTGTCGTCGGTCTTGGCAGTTGATAAATGCTTCAATTTTGGTCGGATCCATGGAGATTCCTTTGCTTGAAATCATGTGACCTAGGAAAGCAACATGAGTCAACCAAAACTCACACTTGCTGAACTTGGCATACAGTTCATGTTTCCTTAGTGTCTGAAGCACCATCCTCAAATGCCTTTTGTGCTCCTCAGGACTTCTCAAATACACTAGGATATCGTTGATGAACACGATCACAAACTGATCCCGATACTCTTTGAAAACTCGATTCAACAAATCCATGAAAGTAGCTGCGGCGTTCAACAAACCAAACAACATTACAATGAACTCATAATGGCCGTATCAAGTATGAAACGCTGACTTCGGTATATCCTCCTTTCTAATTCTCAGCTAATGATATCCTGTCCTCGGGTTGATCTTAGAGAAGATCGACGCTCCTTGCAGTTGGTCAATCCTCGATAGTGGATACTTATTCTTGATCGTCATCTATTTGAGTTGATGATAGTCAATGCATAGGTGCAACGAACCATCTTTCTTGTTCACAAACAGAATTAGTGCTCCACAAGGTGATGCACTAGGATGTATGAATCCCTTATCCAACAACTTCTACATCTGCACTTTCAGTTCTTTCAACTTAGACAATGCCATCTGGTAAGGAGCCTTAGAGATTGGCTCTATCCTGGGGGTTAACTCGATCACGAACTTAATCTTCCTTTCTGGCAGTAAACCTGACAATTCTTTCATAAACACGTCTGGAAACTCTTGAACCACTGCGATATCTTCGATCTTCAGCTCCTCAACTGTTGTATCCACTACAATCGCTAAGTAACCCTGACAATCCCCATCTAAAAAATAGGTTGCCTCAAGCAACAAGATTAAGGTAATCGAGGATCATCCTCAACTCCCAATAAACTCAAAACTTTCACCCACTAACGAGTTAAACTAAATCGCTTCATGATAGTAGTCCATCTTAGCTCGTTGTTTGGTGAGCTAGTCCATGCCAATTATTATGTCAAAATCATACATGGCTAGGACTATCAAATCTATCCTCCCCT
The DNA here is from genome assembly GCA_014182575.1 of Eucalyptus decipiens. NCBI lineage: Eukaryota > Viridiplantae > Streptophyta > Magnoliopsida > Myrtales > Myrtaceae > Eucalyptus > Eucalyptus decipiens. The sequence continues at coordinate 27,916,930 of CM024619.1, read as the reverse complement.
CTCACTCACCAATCACCAACTTGCAACCAAGACAACCCACTATAGCTAACACCTTATGCTTTAACGGTGTAGATATGCTAATCAATGACTCCAACAACTTAGGAATCAATTCTACCAGCTTAACAAATTACTCAACTATAAACGAATGAGTTGCACTAAGGTCAAACAAAGCATAAGCGGTGTGGTCGTTCAGGGAAATAGTACTTGTAACCACATCAGGCGAGTCCTCAGCCTGTCCTCTAGTGATAGGGTACATCCTTTCTTGAGCTAGAGGTCTGTTCAGTCCACCCTGTGGCGCATTCTGTGGTACGAATCCTTGATTCTGACCCATCGATGGCTGTGGCAGTGACGGTAATTGTTGCGGTCCTATCGGTCTTCTGGGACAATTCCTAGTTATGTGACCTTGCTGGCCACACTCATAACAAGCACCTCGCCTAGAATGGCATGAGGCTGATCCATGTCGTCTGCCACAGAAATGACACATGCCATTCTATCTTGCCGCTGACTTTTCTATCTCACCCTTCCTGTTGGGCAGAATAGGATACCTTCCTCTAGTCATAAGTTTCTTCCCAAACCTATTTCCATCCCTGCTTGACCCAAACCTTAATCTAGATGCGATGGCTTGTTCGTTCTAGTCTCTCTCTATCAACTGGGCCCATTCATACAGGTCATTGTAGTCCTTCAAATAAAATAGCACTAGCAGACTCTTCAATTATGATATGAGCCCATATTTGAACCGCCTAGCTCGATCTATCGAATACTCAAGTCTCAGGGCATACTGCGATAGTTCAGCGAACTTCGTTTTGTACTAATCTGCTATCATCGTACCTTAGTGAAGACGCTGGAATTCCGCCATTTGTAGTTCCCTAGCACTATCAGACAAGGCATTCCACTTAGTAACCACACCTTCTGGGAATTCTACTTCTCTAGTGGCCCTCCACCAAGTACTTGCGCTACCCTGTAGCTGGTATACTACAAGGACAACTTTCTCCTCCTCTGTGCACCTCAGCAGTGCAAAATGCCTTTTCCAAGTCCTGGATTTAGAGTGTTGTAGCTTCGAGGTCTCTTGCGCCAATGAACCTTGGCGGGTTCAACTTCAGAAACTGCTCGACAAGCTTACGCATAAGCCTCTCTCTCTCAACAACCACGTTCCCAGGTGGAACTTTGGGAGGTGTGGGAGTAGGTGCAGCAATAGCTGCGACAGCAGCAGAAGCATCAGCGGTGGCATTGGCAATAGTAGTGGCGGTTGAAGCGGTAACGACGGCAGCTTGATTCTAGGCCTGTTACACTACCACATTTTCAAGCGTCTTTAGTGCCTATACAATCCCGTATATCCTAAGATCGCCAGGGGCTGCTACCTCAGCATCGACTCGAGCTAGTGCTCTACCACGATCACCTCAGGTACCGACCCTAGTCGGTGTCTTACCCCGAGTCACCGGTCCAATGGTTCTCTTTCTAGGAGTTCTCTGCTCTTGATCACTCATAATGCAAGTTCTTTACAAAAACCTGCTTTCCAATTCCACACAGAATTAGAAGCTGAGCAATTACACCAAACAAGCTATCAAACAGCTATCACTCAAATGCATTCGTATAAAATAAATGGTGTTCCTACTAACTATCCTATAAACTCTCGCATCAACCAACTCTGATACCACTCCGAGCGGGGATGTCACGCCCTGGAGTTCCGAGCGTGCGCACATCCCTTGGTGGTCGATAAATTTTGCAACGTCCTAGGACGAGTCGCTGACCCATTCATTTTATTGCACATATGAAAGCAAATAAATGAAACCCCTAACAACAAACAACATGGGATAGGAAAGCAGAATAATCACATCAAATCAAAACACTTTATCAACGAGCTGAGTTTATATATAAAGGTCTATAAAAGATCGACATTCACTAAGGAACTATCCTACGACTTACTAGTTGGACACGTTCACCAATCCTTCAGACTCCATAGGCTCCGAGGCTATCGGGTCGTCCATAGCACCATCAAGAGGGTCAGTTGTGCCCTTGCCACAAGCGGCGTCAACAACCACAACGAGGATCTCAAAACCCTAGAGGGGACCCACTCAATATCCATTGAGTCCATGGCAGAACCATGGCTTAAATCGATAAGATACCCTCTCAGGTAGGCCCTCAACGACTAACACATAGACCCAATGACTACCAAGGATAGGGACGTCTATACCCTACTCAGTAATAGCCCGCGAATGCCCAAAATATTTCGGAGGAACCGCCATTTAAGGACTTGAAAAGATTGAGCCCACAACAAGGGGAGACAATGTCTTAGCAAGTTCACCCCTCTAAACTTTAACTAGGAAGGAAATACGTCTAGGGGCATCCTGACCACACAGCCACACAATCACAGAGACTTACCTCGTCTCAGATCCTTCCTGAATGTCACTATAGTTCATATCACAGACATAAACAGTAGTTAGACTCAGTCAATTAGAACGCCACAATTCATCTCTCAAACAGCCATAGGGGTCCCGATTATAAGGCCAAATCGTTATGACACGTCCCATTCCGTGCCACACAATTTTGTCCCATAATCCAACGCATCAATTTCACTCAACATGCGTCCCAATTGTTAATCATGGCCACACACGGGCATGGCCTACTCGACGTTCGGTGGTCTTCTAGAGTAACTAGGCATTGTCTACAACATCGAGCACGGCAACGTCACTACAGTGAAAGCATTCTACAAGAGAGCATTGGTCCAGCCTCTATTGTGACCGGCATCCATTGCTAGGAATTGGATCCTCTATTGTGACCGGCATCCATTACTAGTTGGACACGTTCACCAATCCTTCAGACTCCATAGGCTCCGAGGCTATCGGGTCGTCCATAGCACCATCAAGAGGGTCAGTTGTGCCCTTGCCACAAGCGGCGTCAACAACCACAACGAGGATCTCAAATTCATAACCATTCATGCCCTTGCCACATCCATTGCTAGGGCATCCCATTGCTAGGAATTGGATGGGTGCATGATGTCCACCCGACTCACATCAGAGACGGGTTTTCATAACCATTCATGCACCCATCCAATTCCTAGCCAAGACATCATGCTTTGCACTTAAATGTCCTAATTAAAATAATGTAATTGACCCTTTTTTCTTCTTATTAATGTGGCATCCTAGAATTTCATGAAAATCTCTAAGTATGCCATGAGCCATGGATAGGCGATGGAAGCACCGTTAGTGTATTTTTGTAGCCTTTTGCTCCATGATTCGCAATGAGATTTACGGCCAAGCTTTTAATGGATAAATTTTGGGAAAGAAAGTTCTATCTTTGGCCATATGTATTATAAATTGGAACTTATGGATTTATGATTGCAAGTGTATAGCCATTTAATTTGCAATTTAGTACTTTGATTTAATTGGGATTTAGTTAGTTTTTAAACGGGTCAATTTTGGATTTATTTAAGCTTGGGTCTTAGGCCCAAGAGTGTTGGGTCTAAGATGGGCCTTAATGGCTGGCCCATAAGCCCATGAATGGCTATTGTCGAACGAAGGAGGGGGGAAGTCCGGTTTGCATGCCTCCCCCCATTTGTCCCATGGTGATGGCCAAGTGTCACCCCATGCAAAAGGTGATGATGGCTAATTATGAAGGGAAGGAAATTAGGGAGGGTGGCCGGTTTAAGCGAGAGAGAGGGAGAGAGAGAGCAGGGTTCATCCAAGAGAGAGAGAGAGAGAGGAGAGAAAGAGAAGGAAGAAAGGAAGAAGGGAAGAAGGAAGGAGGAGGGGCCGTGCATCACCGTCCGTCGCCGCCGTGTGCTCGCCGTTGCTCGGTCTAGAGGCAAGTGGGATCCCTTGATCTACTCTTGCATGCTGTGCTTAGTGTGTGTGATTGAATGGTAATACTTTCAGATGTATAGAATGTGAAAAATTGAAGTTATAAGAGTGGTGCTCTAATCTAGTGTACTGTTCTTGAGAAAAACAGCTCGACCTTGGATGTTCTAGTGACTTGCATGTGATGTCCTAATTAAATATTGGCTTTGATCTCTCAATGAAAGTTGTAAAGGACTTCTTGGAGTATAACATACTCAAATTTGGGACAAATAAAAAACAAGTATAAGTGGGTGAAATCGTTATTCTTTGGAAAGGCTGGATCTGGAGATTTTGGTACCCACCCGTGATGAATGCATGGACTGTAAGGCAATCTTTTTATTGAAATTTCACTTCGATTTCTTAACAAAAGATGTAAAGGACATCCTGAGGTTTAACATATTCAAATTTCGTAATTTTTGAAGTTCATTTGCCTATTTAACCAAAAATGTTTCAAAAACTGTGCAAGTAGAACGGACAGAATTAGTAGTGCTGTGATGCGTGGTCTGTATTGAACTATATGGGGATCTTTTGGTGTAGTGTTCTTCATGAAGTATCTGCCTTTATGTCTTGAATATCACATGTTTGAATTTCATATTTTTTTAATCTCATTTGGGTATTTAATGAAAATGTTTTCTAAAACTGTACTAGCTGAATTGTGCAAATTTCAAAAGCTGTGATGTATGGACTATCTTGTTTTGTATGAAATTCTGGTGGTGTTGTGTTCTTCATGAGAAAAATGCCCCTAGAGTGTCTATGATGTACTAAATTCTTAGAAACTATTAGAGACAATTACTAAATTTTAGGAAATGTAAATTTAAAAGAATGCATTATGTTTTCTAAAATAAAAGTGATTGATCTTGCTGCATATGTAATGATATATGGCATTACATATAAAATCAAAAGCAGAAATTGACTTTGTTGCCATCACATCATGTACCATGTTAATATTGAGACACAATTGTGAACATGAATTGCGATAAATGAGGATGCCGTCGGAGGTGTGAGCCGACGATGCCCCGGGAGTGTCAGGATACATGGGGTGTGTGTGCCGGATGCCCGGAGTGTGTGTGCCAGATGCCCCAGGAGTGTCGGGATACCCGGAGTGTGTGTGCTGGATGCCCTGGGAGTGTCAAGATGCCCGGAGGTGTGTGCCGGGGAGATACCTTGTGATGCTAGTTGGGGTACGAGATGCTTGGAGTGTGTGTGCCAGATGCCCGCAGGTGTGTGCCGGAGGTTCCTCGCGATGCCAGGTGGGATGCGAGTGATAAATTGTGGGATGCAAACACTGGTCCCTGAAAAGATAAAAATTTAGACTGTATCATGCGCATGGATGTGTACATATGGCATGGTGATATATGCATGAATATTTGATGGTAGGTGCATGGTGGTATATGCACATATGGCGTGGTGATATATGCATGAATGTTTGATGGTAGGTGCATGGTGGTATATGCACATATGGCATGGTGATATATGCATGAATGCTTGATGGTAAGTGCATGGTGGTATATGCACATATGGCATGGTGATATATGCATGAATGCTTGATGGTAAGTGCATGGTGATGTATGCACATATGGCATGATGAAATATGCATGGCTACAAGGTAAGGTATGCTTGAATGCACGAATGATATGTGTTTTGTTCATGATACATTGATTGTTCTGTTTGACACATTGAGTAGTTTGGTGGATCTTTACTGCTGAGTGGTTGTACTCACCCTTTTGGGGATTAACATTTCAGACTAGATAAGATACCTTTATTGCCACTGTCACCGGTAGATGGATCAAGTGGTTGGATATGACCGCGAGGAGGAGGATAACAAAGGAAGGAACTTTTGAACGCCGACACTAATCAATGGACTTTAAGTATATGACTATTGGAGGAGATGCCAGTCATCCTTTTAAGTATAGTTGAGTATAGAAGACTATGGCATTTTGATGTACCGATGAATGATGTCCATCTAGTTTAAGTAAATAAAAGTGTTCGGCTTTTACCTATAAATTTATAGTAGGTGTGCATCGTTTTCTAAATATAAGGAAGGGAGTTGTTGGATGTGCTTTCGTATATGAACTACGCAAGGAACCGATCTAAAATATGTAAACCCCCATGGTTGTATGGACCCGTTGCAATTGAAATGGTATCAGAGTGACTTCTTATTAGGGAAAGTGATAGTTAAGTAAATTGTGGCGACCCTAACAGATTGTGGGCTGTCGAGGGGTGCCACAATTAAAAACACACGGTAAAAATAATCGTGTGTGGTACACGGTCGATTTGAACTAGAAAACCAATATCCTCCCATTTTAAATTCTCATTGCTTGATATAGTCTTTAAAACCATTTTCGGTGTCAAAACCTGACACTCGATAATTTCTAAATAATTACCAAAATTCCCAAATTTTGAATCAAATACTCAAAATTACCATCACCACTCAATTTGCACAATTTAACAGTCAATTGCATAAACTAAGCACACAATTACAATCAACAAGAAATTCCAGTCACCGGCTATCTCTGTATAATTTTCAAAAAATAATAAATAATTAAATAAATTACAAAAAAATTAAATAATGCAGATTAAATGCAATAAATACTAACGTAGGCCAGAAACGCTAATCTAATCACCTAAACGGGCCTAAAAAATTTATGAACCTATCTAGATAAATAACACGAGCTCTTTAGCCCCTAATCAATCCGTTCTAACCACCTAACATGCACAATTGAATAATTAAATCACTAATCAACATTAACTAACCACTTAATCCCTAATTATCTTTAAATAATTATCCATTAAATGTCATTAACTCCCTAAGCAAAGTTTAGCAAGTAAACTCATTGGTTTAGCAATCCGATGAGTTCACGGCAATGGCAACGCGAAGGCGGGCAACAACCAAGCCCACAATGACACCAACCAAGGTCTGGAAGAGACCTAAAACGGGCCTCAAAGAGCTCAGCCTTTGCTGAAGCTTCGGTCAGCTCGAGGTTGAAGGAGATAGCTCGGCTTGGCTATGGTGGCTAGGAAGGACCAGGCGAGCGGTAGTGGCTGCAACGGACGATGGAGGAGGCGAACGGTGGCTAGGGGAGTTGCGACGGTGGCTTGAGGGTGTCATAACAACATCTGGGCTTACAAGGAACGTCGTGCGACGGTGTGGGACAAGCAGACGCTAGTGCGGTGGGCACGACTCGCAGGTTTGCAGCTGCTGCTCGAATGGGCATGCATGGCGGCTGTGGTGTTCGACGGGCGGTGAGGGGGCGCCAGCAACTGCTGTTGGCTTTTGGCTAGCTTTCTCTAGAATTTTGAGCTCACAAACACTCAACAATAATTCGACCTCTTCCGTTCGTTATCAACCGCCTGCTCACCTCGGCGCTGACTCCATGCTCCGAGCTCCGAGGATAGAGATCCGAAGCTCGATCGACGGCGGTGACGACAACAGCTTCCGATCATCTTCTTGTTCATCATCTACCGTCGGGGTTTTTCTCTCGACTCTGTCTCTGAGGATCGGACTCTCGTTATCCGGCTGGTTCAAGCAGGCTCTCTCTCGATCTCTACCTCCTTCAGACTCCCTCAAACCTTAGAAGATAGAGCAACTACCGATCGAAGAGTTCGAGGCGCGGGGATCATATTCGAAGTCGAGTAGTGATGGCAGTGACAGTGACGACAACGACGGCAGCGGATCTGGTTCCATCTCGGAGATCAAATGCTCGCTCGCTCAACCTAGTGATTTTCTCTCTTGGATTTGACTTTATTTGGATCGGGGATTCTCTCTCTTGATTCTCGGATTCAATAGATCTGGTTCCTTCTCGGAGATCAAACGCTCGGCTCTCGGTCCTCTAGTGCAGAAGCTCGCCGAAGGTTGGGCGGATCGACGACGACGATGCTTAGCTGAGTTTGTCTCTGGATCGAACTCACCAAAGCGGTGAGTTCTCTTTCTCTCTTGATCCGATTAAGTTTTTAGGATCTGGTTCTCTCTCCCGTTCTCTCTCTCACCTCGCGCATTTTCTCTCGGCTTTGTCTTGCACATCGGATTTAACTTGTTGAAACGGCCAGTGGACGAATTCGGTCTTCTGGTGCAAAGGCTCGCCAAACCTGAATCTCTCTGGATCGAGCTCACCAGATCGGGGTTCGGATCCACGCCGAGTCTGGAGGTTTTGGTTCATCTCCAAGGAAAAAACTCCGAAACCCCTCAGCGACAGCGGCTCTCTGTTGCTGGCTCAATCAGGTTCTCTTTTTTTTTTATCTCTCTTTCTCTTTTGATTTTGTACTTGTATTTGTTTTTTTTAGCTTCGAGGTTGCGTGCTTTCATTAGCCTATTCTGCCAAGTCACTTTAGCTTGCATGTCGTTCGTGATAAATGCCGTGCTCAGGATGTTCTGTTTGGCGCCATTTGCTCCATAACCTGGAAATGCCCTCCACCTGTTCGATGTAATAAACCAATGTTGGTCTTTGTCCTTATTGAAGAAAATAGTCTTTCGAGGCGTGTGGAAGTCCTTGAATTGAATAGCTATGGAGTATCTGTTTATTTTGACATGAAAAGTTCGAAGCTCAGCCTTTAGTTAAGGAAGATGATACATGGTTAGACTTTGTTCTGTGGAGATATCGGCGCCACTCACTTTCAGCTTGGAACTGATGGTTATGGATGCTCTTTTTAACAATACCCTGCAATGGGAAGCTGATGTGGACCATTGAAGGCCTTAGATTGTGATGAGCTAACCGAGATGTTGGGACTTTTGTTAGCTGCTGAAGGAAAGGGGATGACTTGCTCAAAGCGTCTGATTCTGAATAAACGCACTCTATGTCTTTGACTGTTACAAGAATTGTGTTGTAACATCATTTTAACTAGTTTTGGTAATTAGGATTTTCTCTCAATTTTTCATAGCATAATGGGGTGCCTTCGACATCATGCATTCTGAAATATGATTTCGCTGAGATTATTGCTGCTTGCATAATCTCTGACATTATGGATGATGTTATGTTATGCGATTGCATAATCATCTACTCATGTTGCTGGTGCGAACAATGATTTAGTCATGCTTGGTGAGGAATTGACTGGTGGAGTGGAGTTTAGATCATAGATCGAGGCTTTGTTGTTGATTCTTTACTGATATGCATCGTTCAACCTTGTGCTGATTTTCTGCTGGATGTTATACTTGGATTCATGAATCGATGCTTTATGAAATGCCTTTGGTTATAACATACAGATTTTTCCTATTTTGGAAGTAGATTCGATTAAGGAAATGCTGTCTTTTCTGTGGTTAGTTGCTGTTAGTTTTAAAAATGAGATAGTAGACGTGTCCAATTGCTTTCAATATGTTGTAGAATGCTGGTGTGACATGTTACCATGTTCTACTCCTGATTGACTTGTTCATGTTCTTGAATTTTTAGAAGTTCATGTGTTAAAAATTTTGAGAAGCTTCCTTGTGAAATTTGTTCTTCATATGCTGATTCATCTGCCATAAAGATTCTAGGATGAGATAGCTATTGATTGTGCTTTTATTAAGCCTACATTGAATGCTCAGTTTCTATGATGGATGATTTGGTCGATGTATGTACATGCTTTCTTGAATCTTTTATAATATGATGCATACTAAATTTGATGATATGTAGCATGTCTCATTTGAAGATCATTTACTATGTAAAAACCATGCATCAAGTCGATATACTACAACTGAAATTGTCATGCACTTTGCTTCTAATGACAAGTCACATATTAATGTTAATGGATTTGTGTGACCTTTTGCACATAGATTTAGGGTTGAATGTCTAAATCAAACTTTTTCTTCACATTTAACCCTAAGTCATGTTCAAATTTCATGATTTCATTCATTGATTAGATGACTTGGTAAGTCTGTTGTCATGCATTATTTTCTGGTTTGCATGTGATTGATTTGCATGCTTTAGTGATTGTTGCTTTTTGACCATGAATTTGATCTTATTTGAACTTGATACATCTTAGGAAATTTCATTCAAGAAAGTTGTTCTTCATGAAATGCCTGATGTTCTGTGCTTTTCTTAGAACCAATCATAAATTGGTTTTACCCTAATTGCTTTGATCTTATTTGTGATGTTTGTTTCCTTCCACTATATATACCTAGTTATAGGTTTCTTAGATTAGGTTTAGATTAGGACCCCGAAGATGAAGGAGGCGTGAAGATGGTGGAGGTCGATGTCCACTCCGACCGTTGTCATGTAATATTTTTTTTTTCACGACATATGTCTCAGGTTCCTTGTGTTGTATAAAACCCGACGAGTTGCGGGTTTTCCCTTTTTCCCTCATTTTTCTTAATTGTGTTTTCTCTTTTATATTTTTAGAATTGAATGATTAGGTTTAACTGCTTTTCTTGATTATTTACTTCATGTCTAGCAATTTCATTTTCATTGTTTGTTTTCCTTTCATTTCTTAGGAATAGAATAGAATGAAAGTAATCCACCACGCATGATCATTTAGTATAGAATTGACAATCCTTATAATATAAAAATAAATGCATGAACATGTTAGGAAAAATACAACAAACTGTTTAGGTACCGAAAGGGCGCTAATAGCAATGTTTGCGTAACCCAAGTCCCTGAACCTAAATATACGGTTACGTAGGAATCGAGGGAACACTCCCGACCCTCGATTGGGTTTCTAGCCAACCCCTAAAATGAGGCTAGTGGTGACTCCTGTCTATTTTTTAGGTTGTTAAATATCTCGATCGTATAAATAAATCCGTTGTCTCGCGGGGTACGAGCTTGGGAGAGCTCGCGATCTCGTGAGAGAACTCTCATGATCAAAGTACCCCTAAACCGGACCTTTTCCCACCTTGGACATTTCAAGGGGCGGCGAGATTGGGTCGCGACAATTATGTACTTGGCTTCTTAATGAAACTTATTTTTCAACATGTTGGCTATGTTGTGTGAAAATTTTGTGATTTTTTAACTTGTTTTGATGGGACAAATCCTTGTGATATTGACTTAATGTTGAGCTATTTTGACAATTTTCTAACATGCTATTGCTTGTTGTCCGATTTTTGTAAAATCATGTGTAACTCGTTTAGGAAAAATTTCTTCATAAAAGTTGTTCATTATCATGTCGTGCATGTTATGGAATTTTTTTATCGCCAAATTGTCATTAAATATTAGCCAATTTTACAGTCTTTACATGCTTGTTCAGAAATTTTCTGATATGAACATGATTGTGATTGTTTAGATAAACTTTCTCGGTTAGTTTGTGCATGAACCTAGGTCATTCCATCTTCATGAAAGTTGCTCTAAATACCTCGATATTCATTGTTAAATGATTTTCGACGAATCGTTTTTTCAAATCTAATTTAAAAAATACTTTGGTACATGTGATGTTTCCCTAAAAAACAATTGGTTATAAAGTTCTTCCTCAAAGCTCGATTTGGCTTAAGGAATAAATTGTGGTTTAAACCATATTCAAAATACATACGACGCTTGTGAGTGCATTTATGCAAGCCCCGAGGCCCAAGAATTTGATTTTCACACTAAACTTTCTTTAAATGATTGATCTTGACATGAAGTTGTGCTTTTGATTATTTTGACATGTATGCTTGTCTCTTTCCATTGTATGTATCTAGTTATAGATTTCTTAGACTAGGTTTAGATTAGGATCTCGCAAAATGAGAAAACACGACGACTGTGGAGGTCGATATCCATTCCAACTGTTATCATGTACTATTCATTTCCCCGACATATGTCTCGGGTTCTTTTTGTTGTATAAAAGCCCAACGAGTTACGGGTTCTCTCTTTCTCTTATCTTTTTCAATTGTGTTTCTCTTTTATATTTTCTAAGATTGCATGGTAGATTTACAACTTTCCTTGATTGTTTACTTACCACTTCGTAATTTTCAATTCAATTGGATGTTTTGTTTTCGTTTTCTTTAGAAATATAATAGTATGAAAATAACCAACCACGCACGATCACTTAGTTTAGGATTAACAATCCTGAAAATGTAAGAAGAAATGCATGGACACGTTAGGTAAACACAACATATGGTAACCCAAGTTTTGTTTAGGAACCGAAAGGGTGCTAATAAAGATATTGGCGTAACCCAAGCCCCCAGATCTAGATATCTGGTTGCGTAGGAGTCAAGGGAACACTCCCGACCCTTAATTGGGTTTATAACCGACTCCAAAAAACAAGGCTAGTGGCGACTCTCGTCTTATTTTTAGGTTGTTATAAACAACTAGATTGTATAAATGAATGCATCACGCAGAGTACGAGTTTCAATGAAACTCACCATGGTTCAGCATACTCGATGTGGCAGTTCCCCAAAGGATGAAATGATGCTATTGAGAGAGCTACAATGGTAAATGTATCATTAAATTCGATATTCACATCCAACCTCCTCTCTTAAGGTGTGTCACCCATGTGGTTGTGGGTCATGATACTCTGCTATCACGCGGGATACAAGTTTAGGAGAACTCACGATCTCGTGGAGGGAGCTCATGAGAGGCTTGACCCGGAAGGTGAGATGATGACGTCTTTCGGAACACAAGCCGTGAGGAAACTCTCGTGATCAAGTACCCTTAAATTTGACATTTCCCCCTTCTTCTCCTCATAATGGAGGGATTGAGGGTGGCAAAATCGGGTTGCGACAAGAAGCTAGGCTAATGATGACTCAGCTCATGCATTGTTCCTAGCCATCAATGTTTGTTTGACAGTGGCGCTATTCAAGCTAATTCGACTTCGAGTTTATGGTATAAAAAGATGTTTTGCCAGTTTTGTTTCTGTTAAAATATGTCTCGAGTTTGAGCCCAATGCGAGATTCCGAATATTCCGAATTGGATATGTTGCGGACGTTCGAAATTGAGCAAAGAAGATCCAAAGATCAACTTCCCAAAGTTTGAATCTACGTCGGAGAATTTGGCCGCTGAAATAGGAAAGTTCAACTTTGACTTGGACTTGGATTTTGTTTAAAATATATAAAGATATATGTTTTGGATAAAATCGGGCAAGATAGGAAACATAATCCTATTAGAAATTGGCAAAAGAATAAGGGTCTCACTTATATATACATAGACTTGTGGCCATGGATGAAAGATGGTTGATCATGAAGAATTGGTCTTGAAGCCCCGTCTTGTTGTCGAGTGCTTGGGAGGAATTTTCTTTGTCATTCTTGTCCGTGAATTACATCCAAGAAAGATTAGTGTTTGTAGCCAATTAAATCTTGTGGTAAGATTTGCGTATAATTCCTTCATGAGATTGAGATATTATTTCTTGAGGAATTTCGGGGCTAAACACTGCGTGTGTTATTGGGTGTAATTGGGGCTTGGGAAACACCAAGAAAGTATTTGAGTGACTCGAGTGTGTAATCTCCTTATATCGCTTGATCTATAATGAAATTCACTGTTATTCTTCCCATGGACATAGTTCTCTACGACTGAACCATGTAAATCTAGTGTCTGATATATTTTTTTCTTCTGACTATATTATTGTTCGATCACTCCGCTATCGCAACAAGTGGTATTAGAGCCAAGCTTGGCTAAGTTGAAGCTAATCGATGGCGATAGAAGATATAAAAGTGAGAATCGACAGATTTGATGGAAAAGATTTTAGTTTCTGGAAGATGCAGATTGAAGATTATATTTACCAAATGAAACTGCACTTGCCCTTATCTGGGGAGAAACTAAAGACAATGAAGCAAGTTGATTGGGATTTGCTGGATAGACCAGCCATGGGTGTTATTCGGCTGACGTTGGCTCATAACGTCACATTTAACATCTTGAAGGAGAAGACCACTACTGATTTGATGCAAGCCATGTTGGATATGTACGAGAAGCCTTCTGCGATCAATAAGGTCTATTTGATGTGACATCTGTTTAATTTGAAGATGAGCGAAGGTGCATCAATTGTAGATCATATCAATGAATTCAATGTGATTGTTAGTCAATTGAGTTCAGTTGAGATTGACTTTGAAGATGAGGTATGTGCTTTGATTCTGTTATCCTCATGGCTTGATAGTTGGAATACTATTGTTACTACCGTTAGTAATTCCTCTGGGTCAACAAGTTTGACGTTTGATGGGGTTTGAGATTTGATTCTAAGCGAGGATATTCGTTGAAGAGAATCTAGCAAATCTGTATCTGCTGTTTTAGTAGGTGAAAATAGAGGAAAATCTAGAACATGTGTGAGTAAGAGTAGTACTACTATGAACAGACGTAGTCAATCTAGGGCTGCTGATGTTGTCTGTTGGAGCTGTGGCAAGAGAGAGCATCTTAGAAGGGATTGCCTTAAGCTGAAGAATGAGAAGGGTAAGGGAATTATAGTTGATTTTGCAGATAATATTGCAGATGTAGCTGATATTGCCGATTATGTCTTGTCTGTCACTAATGATTCATCGTTTGATGGATGGATTATGGATTCTAGTTGTTTTTTTCATGTCACGCCAAATAGAAACTGGTTCATCACTTATCAGTGCACGGGTAGTGGTAAAGTCCAGTTAGGGAACAACGCTGACTGCGATGTTGTGGGTGTTGGTGATGTTAAAATCAGAATGCATGATTGCATCGTGAGGACATTGATTAGAGTAAAACACGTTCCAGAATTGAAAAAGAACTTAATTTCCTTGGGTGCCCTAGATTAAGCCAGTTGCAGGTATTCTTCAAAAGGTGAAGTTCTAAAGGTTGTTCAAGGTGCCTTGGTGATAATGAAAGGAATCAAACACGGAGGCCTATATAAACTTCAAGGTGAGACAGTGACAAATTTCGCTGCGGAGACATCGGATGCATCTATTCGAGAGTCTTTTGACTGCTCAAGGAAAACCCGGTGTTTGTGCCAATGCACAAGTTTGATGTTGGTGTCGGGATCATGCGGTTGAAAGCTTTGATCGAGACGGAGACTGGTAAGTCGATCAAGTATGTGCGGACTGACAATAGCATGGAGTTCTACTCGAAGCTGGCAAATAAATTCTACATGAAAGAGGGCATAGTGAAACATCGCACTAGTGCCAGTAAATCACAACAATTTGCCAAATTGATGAGCAGAATATTACTAGAGACGGCCCGAAAAATTATCTAGTGCTGGTATTGCTAGGAGAATCCTAGCTGATGTGCTTAGTACGATGAGCTGCCTAGTGAATAGATCCCCATCAACTGCTATTGAATGGTGGACTCCTGAAGAAGTGTGGTCAGGTAACATTGCTAGTTATTGTATTACTAGAATGTTTGGTTGCCTGTGTCATTTTCGAGTGACTAATGGTAAGCTTGATTGGAGGGCAAGGTGTATATTCTATGACTATGCACAAGGTGAGCAGGGCGATCGATTGTGGTGCCTGCATATAAATTCACATGTTAACAGCAGATAAGTTACCATTAATGAGTCTTCGGTACTTCTAGCTAGGAGTGTTTGTGACAGTATTAATATGAATCTGGACGGTGTTCAACTTAAGGTGAAGTTGCGACTAGAAACTCCTGAGGTAGCGTATACGAGTACTAGCAAAGTAATCGATACAGATGATGCTCGTAGTGAGGTGGAGCCTATAGAGCTAATGGTTGCTATAACTGCTGATATTGACAAGGTACGTATTCGATCTCCTGATAGATATGGACGCAATAATGGTTTTTTTATTAGCGATTGAGGAGGTTGCATCAGAAAATCCTTGCAGAGTAGTTAAAAGTGCGTGTGGAGTTGATATTTTGATGAGGTCCGCGGTTATGATGAAGTTCAAGCGAGGCTTGGACTTTAATAATATCTGTGGCGGTTGAGCCCATCGGGGCTATGGGAAAGTAGTAGTAGAGTTTGAATTTTTGCGAAGCAATTGCAACTTGGCTCAAACGTCGAGCCAAGGTAGAGATTGTTAAAATATTTCTCGAGTTTGAGCCCAATGCGAGATTCCAAATATTTTGAATTGGATATGTTGCGAACGTTCGAAATTGAGCAAAGAAGATCCGAAGATCAACATCGCAAAGTTTGAATCTTCCTTCGAGAATTTGGCCGCTGAAATAGGAAAGTTCAACTTTGACTTGGACTTGGATTTTGTTTAAAATATACAAAGATATATGTTTTAGATAAAATCGGGCAAGATAGGAAACAAAATCCTATGAAAAGTTGGCAAAAGAATAAGGGTCTCACTTATATATATAGACTTGTGGCCATGGATGAAAGATGGTTGATCATGAAGAATTGGTCTTGAAGCACCGTTTCGTTGTCGAGTGCTTGGGAGGAATTTTCATTGTCATTCTTGTCTATGAATTACATCCAAAAAAGATTAGTGTTTGTAGCCAATTAAATCTTGTTGTAAGATTTGCATGTAATTCCTTCGTGAGATTGAGAGATTATTTCTTGAGGAATTTCGGGGCTAAACACTACGTGCGTTATTGGGTGTAATTGGGGTTGGAAAACACCAAGAGAGTGTTTGAGTGACTCAAGTATGTAATCTCCTTGTATCGCTTGATCTATAATGAAATTCGATGTTGTTCTCCCCATGGACTTAGGTCTCTACGACCGAACCACGTTGTTGACACCTAATTTTAGCAAATCTAGGAAAATAAAGAAAATAAAAATTACATTGCAACAAATAAAAGGAAAAAATGAAAAAATCGGGGAAATTGATTTGATTGATTGTGCATGGAAATTTGAAATTCTGGTGGATATTCAGATTTTGATAAATGCATAAACAATTAAAAATCAAGTGAACAAAAGGCAAGGATTTTGATAAAATGGAAGGAATAAGTGTAAAATTGAGTTGATTAAGAAATCATGCTCCGATTTGCATCCTTGATTTAATGCAACAGAAGATGAAAGTTTGAAATATGCCATACAAAGCAGCTGTTCGGAATCAGTATAAAAGAGAGCTTTATTTTTTTGTAACCGGGGGGCTTTTGGTCGAAAACTTTGAGAGCAAAATACGTGGGGGGAATCCGCTAAAAAAAATTTTGCGAAAAGAGTTGAGAGGATTCATGAAAGTGAGAAAAAAATAAAACAGAGGAAACCCCATTTCTCGTCCAAGAGTCTTTTCTTTTTCCCTTCGACAACTTGTAGAAGAAAAAAAAAAGGGAAAAGTCAGCAAAAGAAAGAGAAAAAGTGCAAAGAAGTGATGTGTGGCCAGAGAAAAAAAGAAAAAAGAAAAAAGCAACAGCAGCAATTGTTCGTCTTCTTCGCGTGGACGCCCTTACCCACGCTTGCATCGCACCTCCTCCGCCAGCCACCACCGCTCGCCTCTGCCTGCACCGATCCCCGCCGTGACCTGCTCGCTTCCACTCACTCATCTGTTGCAAGCACTCGACGTCGACAGATCTGAACCTGCCTCCGACCAGACACCGTAACGGCCCGCGAGTTCGCCTGTCCATGATGCCATCCACCCCAACGTAGCGCCACCGAAGCCTGCGGCCTGCTCACCTCCGCTTGTCCCTTCCGCTGTTGACGCCCACACCTCCCTGCTGCCACACCTCAGACCGTGCCGGTCCGCCCAACGCCTGCCGGCTCGCCTTAGCCCGACGCCCACTGGTCGCTGCGCCAAACCCCAGTGTCCCTGTTGCCACCCGATGTCGCTGGAATCCTCCTCACCTACAACTGCACTAGCCCGACGTCCTCGTTCGTCATGCCAACGTTGCCCAAAGCTGAAGACCAGCAACCTGGCGTTGCAACCCAAGCTGTGCCTCCCCTGCCGAGCGTTGTTTCCTCCTTGCCGGACCTTCGCCAGAGGTCTGACCGCGACGCCCCTGCCGGACCTCCGATCAGCCATCCTTGGTTGGACCCCACACTGCCACCCCAATTTAAAAAAAAAAAAAAAAAAAAAAAAAAAAACACATTATGTAGTTTTTTTTAAAGTTTATTTATTTTATTATTTTTATTTTACTTTTATTTTTTTAATATAATTAGTCCTTAGTATATGATTGGAAATTCCACATATTACCTAATTCACAACCGTGCCTAGATTTTTTATTTCATCTATAAGGCTTTAAATGAAATAATTAATCAAGCGGGAATAAAATTGATACTTTGATCTTTAAGGCTTAAGATCAATTTATCGATTTTACTAGCAAAATATTATCCCTTGAGCCGAACGATATGTGATATTTTTGATGATTTTGAATGGCTTATCTTGTCCCGATTGCTTCATTTATCTTGAAATATATTTGAGTTAGAAGATTGCATGCTTAAGGGTTATCTTGCATGTTTAGGGTAGGAACTTTATTATTTCAAATCTTTAAAAAATAGAAAATCCCAATAACATAAATTTAGGATGGTAGATTTCCATTTCATTGAATTAAATTGCATGTTTAATTATTTGTTAATTTTGATTTCGATTTTTTATTAAAAATAAAATAAAATTCATCATGCATATGTCATGTAAAATTAAAGCATGTTTTGTACGTCTTTGCATATTAGGGTAAAATTGCACTTAGTTTAATTCTAGATAATAGTTTTCTTAATTTATTATAAGTTTAGATATTAGATAAATTGCATTTTAGGATTATTTGGGTTAAGATAATATTTTAGTTTAAATTAGGATTTGGCTTAACCTATTTTCTAATGCAAATTAAATAGAATCTTAATATAGTTAAATAATTTTCACATTTTTCTAATTTCGAAATTTCAGAAAAAATACAAAAATGACTTAGGATAAATTAGTTTTAATCCCTAGGATAGATTGCATTTTAAAAAATAAAAATAAAAATAAAAAATGCCATTGCATGTCATTTAGAATTAGATTCATGAAATGCATGCCATTTAGTGATCATTGCTAGGTTCATTTAATTAGAAGTTGCATGTCATTAGAATTAGGTCATTTAGTTAATATTGCATTGCATATTGCATGATTTTCATTAATTAAGTGAAAGCAAATAACAGAAATTGCGTGTTAATTATAAATAATATCTAAGGTTGATGATATGAATTTTTAATTTAACCATGCAGATGCTTTCGTTGCTACAAGTCCCCTCATTTTTTATTTTTTTTATTTCATTGCTTTCTTGGATGTTAAATTGGTGATTTGTGCACCCGCATGATCACCTCACATGTTAGAAAATAGATTTAAAATCAATCCGAACTGCCTTCAAAAAACATTTTTTGATAATTAAAAAGAAGTGGTATCGAAAGGGCACTAGAGAAATCTAGTGTAACCAAGTCCCCGTACTCATAGTCTCTGGTTCGTAGGAGTAAAGTGAAACTCCCGTTACTTTGTTAAGTCTAGATTTAACAATCCATTAGCCAAACCCTAGGTGGTTCACACCCGAAAAATTGGTCGCAACACACATAAATCTAGTGTCCGATATATTTTCTTCTTCTGTCTATATTATTGTTCGATCGCTCCCCTATCGCAACAGTTTCCCACAAAAAATCTTTTACCAAGCGATGCGAATACTCAAGTTTTGTGTTGAATCCAAAAAGAGAATGTTAAATGCAAGAATAAATTTTATTCTCAACTTGTATATACAACCCTGACAGTTGACACCCAGATGACTCAAGGACCAATAGCTTCTAGTTACAAATTACACCGAAATTTAATCAACGATTTAATCTGAACACAAGTAGATAGATAGCTTACACTTAACGCTCAATCTATGCTGAAATTTAATTTACGACACGGTTTGTTTTAGGCATATGGCTGGAATTTAATCAACAACAATACCCTTGGATAAGAAACACAACACCAGAATTTAATCGACGATGCTAAGCTTGTGGATCTTGAAAACTATAGCTAAAATGCGATGAAGTAAAAAAAAAAAAAAAAAAAAAAGTAAAGATAGTTGTTGTATTGTTCGGGGGGGGGCGCGCTTCTCTTTGTTGAACATGTTGCGGTATTTATAAGGCAAACTAGTAACCATCAGTCGGTTACTTCTCCTTGAGTGCCATTCTTAGCATTCCCCACATTTTTCTTTTCTTCTTAGCAATCCATAAGCAACTGTTTCTTGACCTATAGATAATGCTTGCATGACTTGCTCATCAAGTAATGGACCTTATTTTCATGCACATTTCACGCAGTAGTTATTTTTGCTTGAGCTCTAATGCTAGTTCCACTTAAACTCCAAGTCCGATGCGTTGCTCTAATGCAATGCTAGCATTACAACCTTGCTGTCAACTCAAGTATATCTATCTAGAATCCTGTTGACACTTTGCTCAAATACCCTTACAAACGCTGGATGTCCTCAGCTTTCACAAACAAAATGGGGTGTGTCACTCTTATTTTTGCCCTCACGGCTAGCACGTGACAATAGGGATAATTTTGGGTGCCAATACAACTTAAACTTTTAGGATGGTCCACAAAATCTCACATGTAAAGTTAGAACTCCTGAGTTCAAATCTTTATTAGGCCTCATTTGCCTCACAAATTAAATATGTCCACTTAATAAAACTAGGTAAAAAAAAAGACCAAACTAAATATAAGGGAGAATGATAGAATAATTGAGCATTCATATAACAATTTGAGCTTTTAGAACAGTATTGTTAGGTTCATCTAACAGCTTAAGCTTTTAAAACAGTATTGTTATGTATTGTTCATTCCCTCAATGACTTTGAGTTGTTTCATGCCCAGTATTTGCAAAATTGGGTTATTAACCAAATTACAGCTAATAGCTTAAGCTTTTAAAACAGTATTATTGGATATTATTAATTCCCTCAACGACTTTGAGCTGCTGGTGAAGCCCCTACCCTCCATTTAATCAAACTTTTAACTAAATTAATGTGTGAATTTCAGTCAATTGGTGGGTTAGGGTTTCAAATCTAGGTTTATCTTTCAATTTGGAGATTTAGAGTTCTTATTTGGGGGAAACCTGGCAGACAGCATAATGTGGTTTAAATGTTGACTAGTCCCTTCGGCAAGCCACATCAACTTAAGAAACTTAAAAAAAAAAAAAAAAAAAAAAGTCACGTCAAATTTTTGGTGAAATAAATAGGAGTTGGCATTGAAAATATCATTTTCCTAAAAATTTGGCACTTAAAGTGATTTAAAAAAAAAATGATAATAGAGTAAGCGTCGTACACAATTTTTAGCACTCTAGTATCCTTCCATTCATGTTTGTAATGTGCATCCATCGTAGACTCGATTCCATTGCGCGCTGATGGACGTCCATTTCTAGTTTGTCGAGTTGTTTGTATCGGTTGTTTGTATCGTGCGGAGTTCATGCTGAAATTAAACCAAAAACTGCGACTAGCCATGAATTTTCCCATTTGTTGCTTCCGTTCATCGTAGGAAAAACCGGTCGATGGGACGAAAAACCGGTCGATGGGACCCCACGGGGGCCCGCGTTGGGGGGGTGGTGGGGGGCCGGGTTGGGTGGGCGAGGGGTAGGGATGTTATGGTTCTCCCATAGAACTTAGAGGCAGGAACCCGTTATTTTTCAAAAGTTGTATGATATGGCAACTAAACCATACCGTGTGGTTTTTAGAATTGATCCTAACGCTTATGAGCTTTAACTGCCTAAGAACGTGAAATTTCTACCCAGGCATGATGACAATACAATGGGAAAATTATCTAATCAATCTTAAACATATTGTATGAATTCCAATTCAGTTATGAACTTTTTAATTTATCATTTTTTTCCTAAACCTTTGTGTGAAATTCAAATTCAGTCATTCCAATCAATTTTCGTCTGAAATCACTAATAGAATTTATCTAGTCACCACTACCACTTTATATGGCATGCCACCACGTGAACCATTTCCAACAAAAAATGGTTAGATTGACTATACTAAAATTTCATGTAAATATTGAAGACTAAATTTACAAAAATGAAAAATTTAGAACTAAATTGCATCTATACAATACATTTATGACTAATTGAATAATTTTCCCGAGGCTGAGTTTCATTCTTCCAAAGTTCTCTGTCTCTCTACTCTTCTTGTCTTACCTCTCTAAATCTCTCCTAAAAGTTTTCTTCATTGAAACTTCAATGCTCAGTCGTGGATAGGTTTGTCGCAGAGCTGGTAGCTCCCCGCCCCTCGGAATGATTTATCTAATCTTCTGGCCGTTGACTTATCCTCTTGAGAGGACAAAGTTAGTTGATCTCTCCTCAAAAGGGTAGTTGATGGTCATATGGATCCCGAGAGAGAGAGACCCTTTTAGTTATTCAAACCTCACTTACGCATTGACCAACTAACCAACCTACTTCACTCCTAACCCTAGCCCTTCCAATCCCCATGTCGATTTTCCCCCAAACAATAAACAACTTCTCTATCAATAATGAAAACGAATTGATCTCCATCATAGAACTGATCTCATGAAAATGATTCGATGAAGAAGAAAGAGCAGAAGAACGATTCAAGGAAATCAGATGTAATATGAAAAGGTATTAGTCCACATAGTAGTATAAAAACACCAATTAGGTATTCGATCGAATACCTTAATTTCTGTCCGCTCTTCTATATGATGTAGCGATGACACAAGTTTTGTCATGTTGATTTGTTCAATGAAAATACTTTTGAAAACCCTAAAGAATGCACGTCATAAGAAAATAACCAATAGCTAATAAAATTTCATCCGAAGGACACTATGTGAATGAAATTGTTCCAAATAAAATTTTGTCCTAAGGATATGTCATGACAATGATCATAGGAAAAATGTTAATTTATTGTAAGAGATCATGGGCTTTCTTCCTTTTGCCGATCCTAGAGAAAACGGTACCTCCTTCTCATTCCGGACTAGTGTGCCCATAATTCATCTATTATTTCATTACACACACAGATATATAACACTGATATATATATAGCGCATATTTATATAGTGGGGTAATTTGGACGGACTCCCCCGGATCTTCCCTGGAAACTTCCCTAAAAATTGAAAAACTATAAATGCGTTCATGTAAGAATGATGCGTTAAAGACAACATCAAACTACATTTAGTTAGCCTATTAAATGATTTCTTTTATTTGAAATTCCCAGTAATTTTGATTACTTTCGGTTACCTAATTTGTCTTCTGAACGGAGAGGGGCACTTATGTGGAAGGTAAACATTGATTGAATATTTAGATTTACGTTAGATATTAATTTAAAGATTCATTGACTGTCGTGACTTTGATGTTAGAGGTGAGATAGGTGAATGAGGAAGACCTGTCAGCTATTCATGAGCATCATTATCAGATCCAGTCCTGCGTTATCCTGCAGTTGTCCGAGTCACCATGGCACGAAGTTGTAGTAACTAGTGTACTAATCACACGATAATCGGATGAAAAGTGAAGGATGTACAATTTGATTTGGATTATTTAATTTTAAATATAACTTTGTGCGAATTCAAATTATGAATATTTTAAATCACAGATGAATTCGTTCATAAGATTACTGTTAAACCTAATAAAACTTCTAAGGAAAAAAGGTCACCAAAAGTGTCAAAATTGTTGTGCGATATTAATTTGATAGTGGAACTTTACATAAAATCATTTTGAAACACAGTAAGACTTATCAAGACTTTATCTGGACTTATCTGGACTTGTCCCAGTAAGACTGTCCCTCTGAACACAGTAAATTAAAAACATATATCTTATTCCTCTTTTATTAGGGCGACCAAATACACCCTTATCATTCAGCTGAAGTTACAATGACCACCTAAAATTACAATCATCTTGGAATGATTGATGAGTGTAAGGTACCATCACTTACAAGTTACAACCAATTGATGAAAATTATCACGTAACTGAAGAATTAATAAGTGATAGCACGATGGAGATATAAATTCTAAGAAGTCATCAAAAAATTCTAAATAAATATGTGTCAATATGCGCAATCTTTAAAGGTTTTAGAAATTTAACATCAACAAAAGATTTTGTCAACAAGTGGCCATGAAACACTTGTTAAAATTATTATATCGTCATTGATTATTCATTTCACGGGAACAGTCAAAGTATTTTAGTTGCTTTTCACAAAATCCTTTAAAGAAAAAAAATCAAATTTCAAACGCCACAAGAAAATGAAAAGAAAAAAAAAATGAGCAAAAAAGTCCATAAAATCAAAATAAAATTAGTAAATTCCCAAATATTTTGAAAACGTTTGTAATTTCTCATTCTTGTTCGTAACTACTCCTTTAATCATCGGAAGTTGCAATAACCTGCGAGCTGCTCTTTTGGTCCCGGGAAATTCCCTTTTTCCAACTTCATCGCGCTGACGATGATGCATGCGCAGAAGTGATCAACATTTTCTTGCGATATCAGCAGAAAAGCTTTTTCTTTTCCATTTCTGGAAGCCTTTCTGAGAGTAATATTCATTTATTTATCTTTCAAAAAGTATTCAGCCCAATTATCAGCACATGATCACCTTCACAATCCAGAAGAAAGGGATCAAGGGATCACAGGTTAGGAAATCTTCCTTTCTTTTCTCTCTTTTCATTCCATCCCCTCAGGAGACACTGGCGTTCGCACGGACAATGTCAGAATATATTCAACGGAAGTTTTCCATGTACAATTTGAAGCACAAATTTACATCTCCAGCTATGTACTGCTATATCCAGTAGATCACCATCCATCTTTTTCCTTTTTTCCACAAAATAAAAATGCCAAAATGACAAAGCAAAAGTGCAATCAGGACCAAACCCAACAAAAGAACAGAAGAAAAGACGGTGTAGAATCGCTTAATTAGGACCCTTACAAGCACAGATCAGAAGGCAGAACCCGATATTGTCCCACTCTTTCCGCATATCTAAGTTCTTCTCTTCCAACCACAACCTGTTGTCTAATCCGCTCCTAGTCCTGAACATGAACACTGCATACCCATATCTCGGGTCGAAAAACCAGTCATGAGCATCCCACATCATGTCCACCAACACCCCGTCCACGTAAAGCGTTTGGTTCCCCCGAAAGTTCCACCTCAATCTCTTCACCTGGAAAATTTTCTTCTTGTCCACCATCACGGACAACACCGGATTCCGCGAATCTTGCTCATGAGCGTACTCAATCAGAATGTCGTGGCTTATGCCCGAACTGCTGAACTGGGCCTTTGCTGAATAGGGCGAATTGCCCGAGAAATGCACATTCCGAGAAACCAATGAGAATTTTGCGTTGGGTAACCCTGTTCTCAATCTGATCACATCCAGTTCTTCATTCATATCCCCAAGAAGCAGACCCAATTCCGAGTCAACCAAAACAGCAACATAAAACCCGTTGACTGGCTCTGGCCCGCTATCGAACTGAGCAGAGAGGAGATCCCAGAAAACTTCAATCCTCGAATTCCCAGATTGGAAACTTTTCGCGCCTTTCCTCTTCTGCAATTGCCAGGAGTTCGCACTACCCTTGGGAGGAGAAGATTTGTCGTCCGCGATGCTTATGGTCAGGCCTTGGCCCAAGAAATTGTCGCACCATGTGATCGTGATCACGAGACGCCTCTGATTGGAGAGCTTCGATTTGTAGATGCAAGTGACCGCATTTGGCATCGAGGGGACCGAAACTGGGGACAAATAGGAGTGGTTTGAAGGCCCAGAACAGTAGGAGTCTGATACTTTGATGGCGTGTTCGCTGTAGCAAGTCACCACGCTCCTCATCGCAAGAGGGGATGAAAGCAATTTGCACAATAGAATCTGAAGAGCAGAAATGTAAATTGAAGGTTTGAGTGATTGAGGTTGAATTAATGAAGGAGAAGAGGAAAAGGGTCACTATCCCTTGCCTATACTAGAAGAAAAATGGGTGGATTATCGAAGGAGACAAACAGAGGTTCTCCTCGTCGCTGAGGTTTTCCATGTGAAGTGTACTTTCATATTTCCCGTCGTAGTTATTGTGGGAACAGAGATTTATAAAACTAATAATATGGGAGGAAATGAAATCCCTGCTTCAGGGGTATCCAGTACAGGCCAATAAATGTGATTCCATTACTAAGATAGATCTCCTTTATTATAAATGGAAAGTGAGAATTAAAAATTTCACCTTCTTTATGATTTTCTCGTGACAGTTCAGAGGACACAAATAACTACATATAAAAAACGATGGAGCTGACCTAAGCTACTGTTAATTTGAAATTAAGAAAAAGCAAAAGGAGACAAAATAAAAATAAGGAAAGAATTTGATGTGCCGCTTTGCTAAGATAACTTTTTCGTTTCCTCTGAGCTAATCTATATAAATAAATGCATGGCCAAAGGTTAGAGGGAGAGAGATTAATAATGGGTTTTTCTCAACAACTCGAAGACCTATCATTAGATTATAAGCAAGACAAAGGCATGGCCAGGGGAAAAGATCTTTACAGGTAATTACTGCTCTTGTCCTCTTCTGTTGAACGACGCACGAGGTGAGTATCGGCTTAGAGCACTTGACCGGTTATTGACTTAATTGTTCTAAGGTGAGACAGTCAATGAGTAAAGTGTGCAATGGAATATGTATGTCCCAAACAAGAAGGTACCATGGAGATTGCTAATGATGTAGGGACAAGGTTGCCTTTATCAACTGATGAACAGAAAACACGCAAAATTCTTGGATTTCACAGAGCAAAATACTGAAATTTTTCGGTGTTAGGTAGATTTTCGAAGTTGATTGTAATTCTCAAATGTTGTTGGTAAAAGGATATGGCTTGTAATTTGCTTATGGTAAACTTGTTAGTAAGTTATCAACATCATAATTAATTTGCCAATGTCAAAAATAATTAGTATTTACTAACTTTATTTAAATATTATTAATATGGTCTATATATTACCAAGATTGTAATAAATTTACCAACATCCTAATAATATATACACACACATACATACATCTATGTGTATGCGGGTAAAGCTCATACTAGGTTAAACCACGTGGTATGCTAAAGTTCGAGCTTTACACGGTTATCTATTTTTCATTCTCACTAGCAAATCTTTAGATACGTATAAATTTTTAAGGATAGTAGTAAATGTATATGTAGATTATATTTTGAAACGCATATATGTATGGGAAATCCTAAAATTTATCAAGAAAGTGCAATTGAGTTTTAAAATTTTCAAAAAGTGCAATCAAGTTATTCCGTTAAGTTCATCCAACTTAGCTAATGGAAAATACTAATGTGTCTTTTTTTTTGTTATTTTCTATCTCCTATGTGGGGCTAACTTGGTTGATACATGAAGTAAGGAAAATGACTAGTTTTGATCTAATTATGATTTTTTAACCTATATTTTATTTTAATTAGATTAACAAATAAGCTAAAAAAAGGAAGGAGGAAAACCAAGCACCCTTATTTTCATCGCCCTACTATTGTCGGAAAGGGCAACGATCATAGGACGATGGCCAACAGGGGTTGCCAAGCTCAGTCAATCTAATTGAGAGCCTGATCTTGGCCATCTGGGTGAGGGTCAACAAGCCCTCACTTGCAGTTAACAAGGGTCACCAGCCATTAGCCAAGGCTAAAGGAGGGCTTGATCTTGGCCATCTAGGTGAGGATCAACAAGCCCTTGCCTACAATTAATGATGGTCACCGACCATTGGCAAGGCTTAAGTACACTTTTTAGACATAGCCCCACCATCATCAGCCCTTAGCCAAGATCTGATGGCCCTCAGCTATATCTAATTGAGAGCTATAGGCTTGCAAGCTCGTGCTTGTGATCTGTGAGGCCATTGTCCCACCACCACCAACCCTTTTCGTTGATGGTAGGGGTCGATAGTGGTGTGGCAGCGGCGTCATGGCTTTTTTCCTTCCTTCTTTCTTCTTTCTAAATTTAACTTTTCTTAATCTTATTTAAATAAAATTTGGGTGAAAAAATCAAATTTGGACAAAAACATCATTTTAACCTTATCTTTCATGTTTTAGCCACATCAACGCTATGTAAAAGAGAGAAACTAGCAAAATATCATGTTGGCACTTTTCATTAGTCAAGTTTAACGAAACGACTTGATTGCATCAATTTGATAAGTTTAAGAACTTGATTAATTTTTAAACGTTTTAGTATACAATTGTATTTCTTGCCAAGTTTTATGACTTCCAATATATTTATCAAAGAAAACTAGAGGTTACTTTAGATTATTATATATATTTCAATAATAAGTAGCATATAACAAGTAATGACTGTTATGATTGAAAAATTTTGTATTAATATCCATTATAAAAAAGAATTATGTCGTACTTCATAAGTGAATGGTATTAAGAACTATCACTAACGAAGAGATTTTTTAAAGAGTTTTAACAACTAATGAACACATCTCATATATGACTCATATTTGGGAAACGGGTAATATTGAAAGATCGATCTCCTATTGCGCTCGTAGTGCCTCGCATCTTACGAACCCGCGTACTGGAATTTTTTCAGAGGAGAAGTAACTTCAAAATCAGACCATAATCAAAACATAAGAAGAGTCGAGCAATTTCGAATATACGTCCCTTATCTAGTTCCATGTGCGTCATTGTGAGTCAAATCTTAAAACATTTTTGGAATCGCCACCAATCATTTTTAGATAAATTGGGAATCTCGAATCTTAGGTGCTACGAGAAGTTAACTAATCACCTAACGTTCAACTGGCTTTATGAAATCTAAATATTTGGATTAGTGGGTTCCATTACTTATGAGGGGATGATTAGCAACCCCTACGCCTCCCTTTCAGTACCACATCTCTTATTTAAGTTCTTGATGTGGAGGCGTCCAACTTAGCTCCATCGACAAACTCAACACTATCGATGGTGATCCAAGCCAAGAAAGAATTTGGGCACAACATGAGTCGATGGTTCCATATATGAAATTATTTATGGAGAAAACTATCGATCATATAAATGATTATGGAGTTGTTGAATTATCATATTATATGTCGGATTCAAGGCTAAACAATAACCTGTCGATGGGAGCCTGTTTTGGGTAATTTCTAGGGATATTCGATGAGCTTTCAAGATGGTTATCTTCTAGTCAAGGTAGGAGCATGAATTTTGGAAGAAAAAAGAATCAAGAGTGCAAGTTTCCACATCGTTTATTGCATTCCTAAGTTCCTATGTGTCTTTAATGTTACATAATTTTCAAGAGTCAAAATTCTAAGTCCCTAGGCTCTTTAATATGCTTTCCAGTTCCCAAGTCCTTTAATGTTTAATAGTTCCCAAGATATCGTCTCTCTTTAAATAGAGGAAGACTCTACATTGTAATGCATACTAGACTAAACTTTGATGAACAAAAACATATGAGATTTTCCTCTAATTGAGTAATTATCTTCAGAGAGTGGATAACTCATTTCTGCTCTCTTTATCCATGGAGAGTGGATTATTTCTCGGTGGTGAGCCAAGAAATGCTTTATCCTCAACTGGTGAATTTCCATTAGGCCTTAGTGGTGAACTTCTTCAATCCTGATGTCTTTTATCCTTGGCAAGTGGCTTGTCCTATGGCGTTCCAATCCACCACTAACTAATCTTCGTCCTTTATTTTATTTAAGTTATCACGCAAGTGTAAGTCTTTTCTAAAGGTTAGCATTTATAACATTGTCACAACCCAACCCTTAACTTGGGGACGTGCGGCGATTAGGGGTATTTGCTCGCAAGTTCACACTCACGATCATGTCCACCAAAGACGTCATCAACTCGTTTGGCCCATTGAGTTTGAAATCTATACAAATGCAGGTTCTCCCAAGCTTATACCCTGCACAATAGCAAGAAGGTGTCATGATTCATCTCCATACATACGGTACACTTTGAAAAAAGAGATTCGGTATAAAAGATAAATTTATGGGAATTCTTACCATGGCAGACCTCTCAAGAGCATATGCACCAAAGATGGCATCACTTTGTCATTTGGCTTAGTCTTGTTGAGTATGCTAAACCATGATGAGTCTCTACAAGACCCATACCCTGCACGACATATTCATTTTATTATTAGTAGTGTTAAACAACCTAAAATATGATTCTAGGAGTCACCACTAGCCTCATTTTTGGGGGTCGGCTAGGAAACGCAATCGAAGGTCGGGAGTAGTCTCTTGATATCGACACAACCAAAGATTGTAAAGTTTGAGGACTTGGATTACATTAATATCTCTATTAATGCCCTTTTAGTACTTGACGGTTTGCCATGTTTCCTAAGGTGTCCATGCGTGTCTTTATACTTTTTCATGCTAATGAGAAATTAATTAGGTAATCATACATGGATGATCAGTTTCATGTCAATCTATTTCTACAAAGAGAAAATGAAGAAAGTTGATCAATTTAAATTTAAAAGACAATGCTGTAAGCAAACATTCAAAATAGTTTCAGGGGAAGCAACAAATCTTAAAATACACTTGAAACTGAAAGAAAAAAAAGTAAAAGAAAGGAACATGCAACTCATCAGGCGTTTATACAACACACAACAACCCTAAACATATATCGGGGAACGAATAGTACAAAATAGGGTTGAATTGGACATCGACCATTCATTGTCTTCTAGTTTTCAAGACCACCACCTCTAGAGGTCTACTCTAATTCTAGTCTAATACTAAAACTAGAATGTTTACGATATGAAAAATAAATATGCACAACAAAAACAATCATAGTCAAGAAATCAAGTCAATGTATTTAACTAATCAAACAAAGCCTCGAGGTCGGCCTTTTATGGTTCATGCAACGATCCATCTAGGACGCCTACCCAATTTATTTTTGAATGACTTGTAGTCATTGGTCATCATTTGTGTTCTCGTGCGACAATCGATGCTAAAAGTTCCTAAAGCGGTTCTAAGTGTGACCCAAGATATCCTAGGAGATCAGGCATTGCACCTATGCATACATCTAAAAATCACATGCATAGGCGAAAGTATATATGTCATGCCTCAATTCTCCAAGCACGTGCCTCTCCCTTGGTGGTCGATTAAATAGTAACTTCCTAGGATGCATCGCCAACCCATTCATTTTAATGCACATGCAGAAGCGAATAATTAATCCCCAGACAACAACAAGATGGGATAGAAAAGTAGAGCCCCAATTTTTGAAAACCAAATCACACATTTATACATATCAAACCCAATCATATACAATACTAGCCGATATATACAAGGTCTGCAAAAGGGGGGGAATAGAGTGTTACAGATCCTCTAAGCATTCGAGTCTTCAACTGAATACTCCAAGGATCCTGGATTCGATAGACTCGGGTCCACCACTGAACCACCTGGAGGGTTGGTCGTACCCTTTCCAAAAGCGACCTCCATCACCAACATAGGGACCTCAGACTCCGGTATGGGACCTTCTGTCTATCCATTCCGCTCACGATGATACCATGACCTGTATTGATGGGGTACCTTGTGGGGTAGACCCACATCGACCCAGACCACAAACCTCATGAGTTCATAAACCCATCCTCTTGGGTTCTCATGAAGCAGAATATAAGACACTTGCTCGATGACCTTCTTCAGCTGTCCAAAATGCTCAGGAGGAGCTGCCATCTAAGGACCTATAAATTTTATCCCACAATGGGGTGAGACGACGTCTCAGCAAGTTCACCCCCTAAACTCCGACTATGAAGGAAATACGCCCCAAGGGCTGCCTAAGTATAAGTACAAGTCAGAGGACTTACATTTGCCTCATATCCTTCCTACAAGTGAGTACAATTCAAATAATCATCCAATCATTTCAATTCAAATCAACATCGATCAATCGACTTACTCGACTCCATATCATCGATACCATCGCTTAGTCATTCTATTCAATACTATTTATAAAGTCCGATCACATCAAGGACTTCTCACCATAAGCTAAAGATAGATAATATAACTCATCAAAGTTGGTACAATATACCATTCACTCTAAACTAATATATGGCCTTCAAGCGAATATAATATATTAATCATGCTCACCCTAAGCTGATAAATAGTATAGTTCACTCTAAATTGATAAAGTGTACTACTCACTCTAAGATGATATATCAAGGCCCTCAGGCTGATAAAATATACTGACAATGCTCACTAGAAGGCTACTAAGGTATACTGTTCACGTTAAGCTGATATATTAAAGCCCTCAAGCTGATATAGTATACCTATGATGCTCACTCTAAGCTGATAAACTATACTACTCACTCTAAGCTGTTAAAGTATATTGCTCACTGTAAGTTGATATATCGAGGCCCGTAGGTTGATATAGTATACTGTTCTCACCAACTGAGAATTTCACTATTTTTATCATTTCCGATAAAAATAATCACGTGTGGGTACACGGTTGGCCTTAGCCAATATACAATATTTCCCCTTTTGAAAATCCCACTAATTCCAATAGTCCATAAACATATTTTTGGCGTTGTAAACCGATGCAGCGTATTTTCTAATTAATTGCCGAAATTATAAAATTTTGGGATAAATACCCCAAAATTACAATTCACACTCAATTTGCACAATCCAACACTTAATTAAATATAACAATCATACCATTGTGATCATCATAAAATTCCAGTCACCGGCTATCCGAGTCTAATTTTCGAAAAATAATAATTAATTAACTAATTACCAAAATTAATTAATAAATACCAATAAATGCAACTTAGGCCGGAAAAGCCTAATTAAATACCGAAATGGGCCCGAAAAATTCCAAACCTATCTAGATAAATACTATGACCTACCTACTTGCTAATTATACTACTCTTACCACCTAACATGCAACAGAGATTAACTAAATTACCAATCCATTCTAACCAACCACCTAATCCCTAATTAACTTAAACTAATCAACCCCTTAAGTATAATTAACTCCATAAGTAGAGTTTAGTGAGTAAACTCACCGGTTTTGAATTTCGATGAGTTCACGAGGACAGTGAAACGGAGGTGAATGATAAACTCCGAAGCGGGGGCACCTTTCGAGGCTCGGAAGCGGTCCAAAGTGGGCCAAATAATGCATGGCTAACCCAAGGGCTTCGATTCTGGATGGTGGGCCAAGAGAGATGCTCAAGCTCGGCTTGGGCTGGAAACGGCGAAAGTAGCTGGCGAACGAGCTACAACAGGTCGGGCGGAGGCAGACAGCGACGTATGGCAACTCAGGCAGTGGGAACGACTTGCAATAGTGGCTGGACAGGCTTGAAGGGCTGGCTAGACATGGAAAGAGGAAGAGCGGTCACGCGGGCTAGCGCGACACGCGATGGGCGAGCGACAGCAAGCGGCGGTGCTAAACAACTTGAACAGGCATTAACGGGCAAGGGGAGGCCGCTAGCTCGATTTTTTCTACACTTTCAGAGCTCAAAGACCTCTCTAATGGAGGAAGCAACTGGTTGAAAGAGAAGAGGGAGACAACTCCTTGGAGGGACCCTCTTGGCTTCTACTTATCCCTTTGTCCCCTTGGCCATGCCCCACCACAATTGGTAGACCACTCAGTCAATTTTGTGCATTCAATTCTCCCTAGAACAAGTCTTAAGAGGTCCAAAAGGTTGGGGACCATGGGACCCACGAATTTTGAAGCATCCCCCTCCAAATTGAACCGAACCTTACTCAATTGAAGCCAAATTCAATCTTATAAAATCCACCAAGGTGTCCACGATCAAATTGACATTTTTTCTCGCTAATAGAGCCAACTTGCATTCCAAGAATGCGATCAAAAACAGCCCTCTAAATTTTTTCGGACAAAAACGGCCCTATATTGACTTTTTGCCAAAAATCTCGATTTGCAGAAAAATCTTCGGAAGATGAGTCGACATTCCTAAAATGACTCGTGACATAATAGAACTTTCAATTTCTAAAATCAAATTCAAATTCGTGGTTAATTTCAATCTAGTGCGATTTTAGCGTGATTTAGCCTACTAGGTAGCTTTTATAAATTTTTGGTGCACTTGACCCGTGGTCGATTTTTTTCGAGCCACAATATATCTCTTCGACACATTGGCAACTCTCAGTGGTCGTGAAAATCTCGAGATTTCTATTATGGACATAAGGTATCAAAATGACAGAAAATTTAGTCTAGCACCGATCGACGAGAATTTTGCAATTTGGTGGAATCACCCACGTTTAGCCACACATCTCAGTCGAACCAACCTATCTCTGATCTCTAATCGATTTTTAACTATGCCGTAATGGTCTCTGCAGATGAGCATTAAAATCCTTTAGTGGCTTCCCTCGAATGGACCTAGACTTAGAACCAGGGAGGACAAAGTCAATTTACTGCAGGTATGCCTTCCCACAGTGGGCGAACAGCTTCCGTTCAAGTCCTTCAAGGACAACCTTTTAGTAGAAAACCACTCAGCTCTTTAGTTCAGAGCCTAGAGACACTCAAAGATGCCAGGATGGAAACGTTTCTAACCTACCCGAGCTGCATTTCTCAAAGGATCCTACCAGGCTGGTGAATAAGAGGAGTTTAGAAAGCCATAGAGAGGTTTTTCACAAAGCACACACTTTATTTCGGGGGACTCTACCTAACACATTACACCCTCCTTACTTTGTATAGACAATAAGAGGTCACAAACGTACAAGGACCATGCACATGGGTCCTGGAACAAACAAAGGCACCGGAAACTTCCGGAAGGGAATTATTCGCATACTATGAACAATGACTATACTGCGAACAGTACTTTCCCTATCCTAATGCTACAGTAAAACTGAACAATAGCCTGCTACAGTGAAATTGTACGGACTCAGCGGTCTTGTCCGTCATGAGCATTGTAGTCATAGTCGGAGTCATCCGAGCTATGTATTGTCGCTAGGCAATGTTCATCATACTTTTGTTCAAAGGCTTCAAGGTATTCTAGTGATAGAATCCGATTGAGCTAATGAGATGTGGATGCGGAGGCTTCCTCATATGCCCAGTGAGATGCTTCTTCTTCGACCTAGTTTGTGTCATCTTTTGTAGTGTCGACAGGATTGCCTGGCTGAGGCCAATTGGAGGGTTATGCATAAAAGGACGTGTCCATGCTTTGATATAAGGTCGAAGGTCTTGAATCATAGGGATATTAGGAAAGAGGACCTCCCCAACGTGCATAGGGGTCTTGAGTAGATTGGACAATGTCGTATGTACCTGTCATTTCATGATCTTGGGATGACGCAACCTGTCTGCATTGCCTGAGTGCTTCCTTAGCTTCTGGTGCTAGGTCATAATGATCCCATGCAATTGGTACATAATAATTCCACGCAACTTCATGAATGGTCTTGTTTTCCTAGCACAAAATTCTCTGAAGTTCTCGATACTGGTGTTCACAACATCCAACCTGTCCTGGATAAGATTTATGAATTCGAGCTTCTCTGCTGTCCAAGTGAGGTTTATAAGATGTGGTTCCTATATCCTATGGGGCATTAATAATGTTGCCATTATTTCTAAGAAAATGCCATGGACGTCGGAAAAACAAGATAGTGTGGACTTCAAGATTTGGTGTCATGGTTCTTAGTTCTTTCTCTAGAAGATATTTCCAGTGAGTGGGAGGATAAAACCAATTGAGAAAGTCTAAGAGATTTTTGTCACTTTTTTTTTCAATGTTTCTTCCGAGTGAGAATATCCCGGTGAGGTTGGCAATGAATTTTCTGGTTAGAATTTCAATAGCTATTAAGTATTTATTGGTTAAGTACCATAATAACGTCTTAAACTGATCACGGAAATCATCTTCCTTCCAAATAAGAGGATATATAAATGGGTAATCTGAATCTAATTCAAAAGGATAAAGAATCAAACCTCCATTAAATTTGAATAGATCTGTGTGGCACTGCCACATGAGGTTTTCCAGGTTTTCAGTTATGCTGTCATTCTAAATTTGTTCTACAATCTCTTGAGGATATTTCCAGCTTGGCAAATCTTTGATCTTTTCAATCTTGTATTTTACTCCATGATTGAGTATATGGAAAGTAGGCCTCTTGATGTACATGTTGATTTCGGCTATGGCTTTTGGTCTTGACAAGAAGTCAACAAGCATATTCTTCTTTCCAGGAATATGTTTGGTTTCAAAAGAATATTTCGAGAACCATTCAGTCCATCGAAGCAGTTGAGAATTCGGAATCTACTTCTATTTAAACTTGGTTATCTGAGGGAAAGATGCCATGTCTAATTCTACCAGGAAGTACTGGCCGATGAGATGGAATTCAAACTTTTTTATTTCATTTTTTACTGCCAAGATTTCTTTAAAAGTGGAATGGTAATGCATTTCAACTTGAGAAAACTTTCCACTCTTATAAGCACAGAGGTGTCTCTTACCATCAATTTCTTCAAGCAGAATGGCTGCCCAGTATTCATCACTAGCGTCAGTTTAAATGATTCTCTTTCCTGTTGATGGTATTTGCGATGATGGGAGATTCTGCATAATTTCCTTAAGTTTAACTACATCTTTAGTCTAAGCTTTTCCCCAAGGTGGGGGATTCTTCTTCAACATGGATTGCAAAGGAATCAGAAGTTTTGCAATATTTTGGACAAAATCCTTGAGATAAGTGCATGGTGGTATTTGCACATATGGCATGGTGATATATGCATGAATGCTTGATGGTAAGTGCATGGTGGTATATGCACATATGGCATGGTGATATATGCAAGACTGCAAGGTAAGGTATGCTTGAATGCACGAATGATATGTGCTTTATTCATGATACCTTGATTGTTCTGTTTGACGCATTGAGTAGTTTGGTGGATCTTGACTACTGAATGGTTGTACTCACCCCTTTTGAGGATTAACATTTCAAATTAGAAAGATGCCTTTGCTACCGGTTGCACGATGTACTTACTATGGCATACCTACTGATGTTCATGTGGAGTGTACGGAGCACATCTGTGTCGGTGCCCCTGGTTTAGTGTTTGTTTGAGTCCATGTCCTGGTGATGTATGATGTGGGTCGAGCTGATGGCCCGATTATCCAAGAGTTTTTATCTATCCATGTCCGGCATGATGGAGTGATGTTAGGGATGTTACTGCCGCCGCCACCTGATGCACCGATGGGTGTGATGACGCATATAGTTGTTGGGAGCTGACACTTTTTGGAGATAGCCGACGCTTGTTGATGGAAGTTTGTACATGTTCGATGTAAGGTCGAGTCCATTTGGGTGCTAACCAAGTATAGTTAAAAATCTTGGCCTTTTTGTTGTATCGACCTTGATGTCCATCATGAAAATATAAATAAGAGTGAATCGGCTTTATCTTCTCTTATTGTGCGTAGTTTGTGTGCATTGCGTTATGGTTATTGAAGTAAGGGACGGTGAGACTTGTTTATGCTTCCGCTAATAAGCTGCGCTGGGACCGCTTTCAAAAAAAAAAAAGTCCCTAGTCAAAGGGTATCGGTCTGTGAAGTTATATGCGAATGAGTAATTAAGAGAGATCACCTATGGCAACCCTATTGGATTAGGGTGCCACATCGTATTGGTACCAAAGCAATGGTTATAGTTGGAGTAATAAGGAGCCTCATTTGGAAATTGAGGAACATGATGACAATGCACACCATAGGATATTAATTGGAATAGTTGAGTAACTTTGAATAACGGGTGATGAGTATTCACTCATAGATCCCTAGTAGTTATTATGAGTTGTATTTAGGTACCAGTAACATGTTTACGTTACTTATATAGTAGTAGTAGTTGCTTTGAATGGAGACAGTGAGTCTCAGATTATTCCTGAGGCAATGCTTGGAAATTGCAAGAAAGTCATGGTGGGAGCCGGAAGTGCTCATCCATCAAGGGCTGAAGCCTCTGCTGTAAGGGCTGAACCCCAAATGGAAGATATCCTACAGGCATTAGCCAATATTGGAAATCTGATGGATAGGCAAGCATAGCAACAACCTGGAATAGAACGTCGCCCTTAAGAACTGGTGGAACAATTTCTGAAGTTGAAGCCACCTAATTTTAGTGGAATGGGAAGTCCTAAGGAGGCGGAGCATTGGATTGATAGGATAGAACAGATTTTCCGGTTGTTGGACTACAGTGATGCTGAGAAAATAGTTTTGGCAAAGTACCAGCTGGAGGGAAATGCAAAGTTTTGGTGGAGAGCTTCAAGGGATACAATCTTTCCACCAGGTACTGATGTGAACTGGGAAGAGTCTGTGAGAGCTTTCAATAGGAAGCATTTCTCTAATAAGAAGATCGCTGAATTTGTTTAGTTGGAACAAAGAGAGCTGACAGTGGATTAGTATGAGGCAAAATTTTCTGAATTGTCTAGGTATGCTCCCAGATTGATTGAGGATCGTGAGGAAAAAAGCTAAGAGATTTCTGAAAGGGTTGAGGACTGATAATAGGAGACAACTGGTGCCTTTGAACATAAGGGATTATCATGAGATTTATGAAAGGGCACAGTTAGTGAAGCAAGAGCTAGTAAGAGAGCGATCAGAGTTTAAGAGACAATTGAGCTTTAGTGATATCAAAAAGGGTAAGAGACCCTATCTTGGTCAAGGTTAGACTTGGAATGTGAAGAAAAAGAGCAATTTTGGATACCAAGCGGTGGTAAGAGACCTTACTAAGAAAGAGGCTGAACTCGATGAGATTCAAGCAGTCAAGGAATTTTAGGATGTGTTTCCTGAGGATTGGATTACCACCAAAGCAAGAAATTGAGTTTGAAATTGAACTAATGCTTGGAACAGGACCTATATCGAAAGCCCCGTATATGATGGCCTTAGTCGAGTTGAAGGAATTGAAGGTGCAACTACAAGAGTTGCTTGACAAAGGATTCATTAGGCCAAGTGCTTCACCTTAGGGTGCACCGGTCTAGGCAAATGATACTTATTCTTTATAGTTACTTGACAGCTGAATCAAGTAACTATAAAGAACAAGTATCATTTGCCTAGAATTGATGATTTATTTGATCAATTGCAAGGAAGTTCAGTCTTTTCTAAGATTGACTTGAGATCAGGATACCATCAGTTAAGGATTAAGAAAGAGAACATTCCTAAGACTGCATTTAAGACTCGTTATGGACATTATGAGTTCTTACTTATGCCTTTTGGATTGACGAATGCACCAGCCGCATTCATGGATTTAATGAATAGGATATTTAAGCCTTATTTGGATCAATTTGTGATTGTTTTCATTGATGATATCCCGGTATATTCTAGAGGACCTAAAGAGCATGAGCAACACTTGACCATAGTTTTGCAAGCTCTAAGAGATCATAAGTTGTATGCCAAATTCAGCAAATGTGAATTTTGACTGGACCAGATAATATTTTTGGGACACGTGGTGTCAGGAGAAGAAATTTCAGTGGACCCGGTGAAAGTTGAGATGTTAAGGATTTGGCCGAGAGACTAACAACAACCACTGAGATACGGAATTTCTTAGGGTTGGCTGGTTATTATAGGAGATTTATTGAAGGGTTTTCATGACTAGCAAGCCCCTTAACGAAATTAACCCGAAAGAATATAAGATTTGAATGGAGTGGGGAATGTGAAAGGAGCTTTCAGGAACTTCAAAGAAAATTGACTTCGGCTCCAATCCTGACTATACCGTCTGGGTATGATGGTTTTATGGTATATAGTGATGCATCTCACAAAGGACTGGGATGTGTTTTGATGCAACATGGCAAGGTCATAGCTTATGCATCGAGGCAATTGTAACCCCATAAGCTGAATTACCCAACGCATGATTTAGAATTGGCAGCTATAGTGTTTGCTTTGAAGATATGGAGACACTATCTATATGGAGAAAAGTTTGAAATCTATATAGATCATAAGAGCCTAGAGTATCTATTTTCACAAAAGGAATTGAACATGAGACAAAGGAGGTGGATGGAATTATTGAAAGATTATGACTGTGAGATATGATACCATCTAGGAAAGGCAAATAAGGTGGCAGATGCCCTTACTCGAAAGTCGGTTATGGACATGACTAATCTAAGAATAACATAGTGGAATCTGTTAAAGTCTTTTGTGGATTCAAACTTCAAATTGGAGATGGATCGCCTTACTGGTATGCTTACTGCATTAAGGATTGAACCCAAAATTATTTAAAAAGTTAAGATCCTGCAAGAATCTGACCCGGAGATTATGAAAGTAAAAGATGCAGTGTCTTTAGGGAAAAGACCATAATTTCAAGTCTCTGAAGATGGTGTGATAAGATGCCAAGGACGACTTTGTGTTCCCAACAATGAAGGAGTGAAGAGGGAAATTTTGTTGAAGGCACATAGGAGTGATTATAGTTGTGACACCCCTCGACGGCCCCCCATCCGATTAGGGTCGCCACAGTTCGCTTTTCCTTTCACTTTTTCTTTCCCAAACAACATGTCACTCTGATACCATTTTTAGTTGCAGCGGGTCCATACAACCATGGGGGTTTACATTTTTATTAACGGTCCCTTGCGCAATTTACATAACGGAAGCATATCCAACAATTCCCTTCCCTACATTCAGAAATCGATGCACACCTACTAAACATTTCATATAAGTTAAAACCGAACACGTTTATTTGCATAGAGCAGATGGACATCTTTAGTCGGTACATCAAAATGCCGTAGTTTTCTATACTCGGCTACACTTCAAAAGAGGACCGACATCTCCTCCCACAATCGTACGTTTAAGGTCCATCGATCAGTGTCGGCGTCCAAAGGTTCCCTCCTTTGCTATCCTTCTCCTCGCGGTCATATCCAACCGCTTAAACCATCTACTAATCTGAAATGTTGGTCCCCAAAAGGGTGAGTACAACCACTCGGCGGAGTAAAGGAATCCAATAACAACTCAATG
This sequence comes from Eucalyptus decipiens, assembly GCA_014182575.1. Classification (NCBI taxonomy): domain Eukaryota; kingdom Viridiplantae; phylum Streptophyta; class Magnoliopsida; order Myrtales; family Myrtaceae; genus Eucalyptus; species Eucalyptus decipiens. Next base: position 27,876,745 of record CM024619.1, on the reverse strand, counting down.
CATCATACAAATCATATATGCATTGCAAGCGTAACTTACCTTGCAACCATGCGCAATACTATCATGCATCATCATGCCTTATCATCATGCATATCATATCATCATATGTCATCATCATAATCATCATCATGGCATCATTATATCATACATGTCATCCTTATCATGACATCATCACATCACATATCATCACAATCATCATGCATATCATCATGCATATCATGCCATGGGTGATCATCATATCACATCACATATCATCATCATCATCATGCATATCATACCATGGGTGATCATCATATCACATCACATCACATATCATTATCATCATCATGCATCTCATCATGCATATCATACCATGGGTGATCATCATATCACATCACATCACATATCATTATCATCATCATGCATCTCATCATGCATATCATACTATGGGTGATCATCATATTACATCACATATCATTATCATCATCATGCATCTCATCATGCATATCATGCCACGGGTGATCATCATATCACATCACATATCATTATCATCATCATGCATCTCATCATGCATATCATACCATGGGTGATCATCATATCACACATCACATATCATTATCATCATCATGCATCTCATCATGCATATCATACCATGGGTTAATTTTCATCTTTATCTTTAAATTTGATCACCACATCACCCTTCCTCGATTCATCAATTTCATCTCATATTTTACACTCGCATCCCATGCGAGAAAAACCTCCGGGCATGTATCCAAGATACAACCGGGCATCCGGCCCCCACATTCCGGGCATCTCGCATCCTAACTAGCATCACGAGGAACCTCCGGGCATGTATCCAAGATACAACCGGACTTCGGCCTTTACCCTTCTAGCCGGGCATCTCGCACCCAAATCCCGGCATCGCGAGGCATTCCCTTCGGGCAAAGACCTCCGACGGGGCTTCAGAATTATGTACCGACATACCACCAGGCCTCCCCGGAATTACGTACCGTATACCACCGGGCATCCCGACACTCCAGGGAATCTCTCGGAATTATGCCACTAGGCCACCGAGATATCATCACCCACCACAACCATCTCCTCATTTTACCATTATCCATGTTCACCAGTATTTTAAATCTCAATTTAACATGGCAATTGGCATGGCATCAAACAAATCACACTTGACATGGAATTCACACTGCATCTCAATTCACATTCATCATCCTTTTTAATCTCATTATCACATGGCATATGACTCGCACATGCATCACAATTCATGATCATTCATACACCAATGTCATGTCATACATGCAACAATGCATAATAAATTCAATGGAATTTATGACTAATAAAATAATCCATTATTATTTTTTTTTTTTATTATTTTATTATATTTATTTATTTTCATAAATAAATATTAAATTCCATAATTATGATTTTTCCCAAAGTCACAATATTCAAATAATCATTAAACAACCAATAGGATGACAAATTCATATAAAATTCATGGCCAAATTGATTTTCACATAATTCTACAATTTAGCACATAATATTCGGATAATGGCCAGATTGCACAGTTTCCAAATAATTTCGATTAAAATACTCATACGGCCTCCAAAAATTACCAAGTTTTACAGGGTCATAGCCAAGACATTTTCGCACATCTTTCATGAGGAACTCTAAGTCAGATTCTCTATGGATTAATTTATACATCCTCATGAAGCTTCTGGAAACTCTACCGCGTCGTCCAGAATGCACATCTCCGAAATATCAAGATTTCACCCAGCTATTCTCTTTCGTTTCCTCTGAAATTTGGATATGTTATGTATCAAGGTGTCCTTTACAAGTTTTATGCAGAGATATAGGTCAAATAACCAAGTTATGGTCACCATTTAGGTCCTTGAAGTCTCGGGTGTCTCGGAACACATCACCAGAATCATCGTCTCCAAGATCTAGCCGATTTACTAGGCTATAGTGGTTCATTTTACTTCAAATTTGAGTATGTTTTATTTTAAGGTGTCCCCTACAACTTTCATGAAGACATAAAAGTCATATTTTCATCACAAACCAACATGCAACCAAGAATCCAACAAGAGGTCAGTAGGAAATTCGCAGATCTTAGGTCTCCGTGTGATAGAGCTTTTGAACCCTCATATCTCCATCGTTTTCTATGAAATTTCAGTATGTCATACTACAAGATGTTAGCTTCAACTTTCATGAAGACACCGAAGCCAAAATCGAACCCCAAACATGCATGCAAGCTCACACAACATTCTGACTCGAGCGGATTCATGCGAAAACATTCCAGATCTGACACCTCCGTAAGATGAGAGTTTGACCCAGCAAATCTCCATCATTTTTCATGAAATTTTAGTATGTTGTATTAAAAGATGTTAGATACAACTTTCATGAAGAAACCGAAGCCAAAATAGGACTCTAAACACACATGCAAGCTCAAACAATTTTCTGACTCCAAACAGTTCATACGAAAATATTCCAGATCTAGCATCTCCGTAGAATGAGGTTTTTCTCCCTTAAAGCTCTATCATTTTCCATGAAATTTTAGTATGTTGTAGTAGAAGATGTTAGCTACAACTTTCATGAAGAAATCGAAGCCAAAATCAGACTCTAAACACACATGCAAGCTCAAACAATTTTCTGACTCCAAACAGTTCATGCGAAAACATTGGTGCAAGAGTAGAAAGTGGATTCCCAACTTGCCTCTACACCTCACGAGCAGCACGAGCGGACGGCCACTCCTTCCTCTCGGCTCCTCCTCCCTCTCGGCCTCACTCTCTCTCTCTCGCACAACCTCTCTTTCTCTCCCTCACTTGGCCGAACAAGCCACTCTCTCTCTCTCTCCCTCTCTCTCTCTCTCTTTTGGATGCTTTTATATTGCATGTGGCCACCCAAGATGGCCAATGGGGGCAGCCACACCTTGCACAACCCCCATGCCACTTGGCAGCTCGCATGCAAGGCTTGTGGGCTTGGATTGGGCAGGCCAATGGGCTGGTCGAACTCCCTCTTGGGCCTCTATTGGGCCGGCCATCTTGGCCCATTAAAGGCTTAGGCCAATGGGCCTAAGGCCCAACCTAAAAATTGACATTTTCCTCTCTTTTTTTTTTTTGAATTTCTTTTATAAATATTTTAAACTTTAAATTTTCCACATGGCCAAAGTCTTATGACATTTCATTTTTTGAAATTTAATTTATAAAGTGCACGGCCAAGCATAGATTATTAATTTATCCTATAGTCCTAAATTCAAAATTCATAAACACAAGCACAATAACACCTAGCCTTAAGAAAACTAATGGCTAACACATAGACCATAGGTAATTTCATTACCTAATTATAGGCTTTAATTTCTCTAGAGGATGACTTGAATTTTGGGATGCCACAATAGTATTCATCCGGGAAGTACAAAGATGTACAAGAATTTGCGTCAGCAATTTTGGTGGAATGGCATGAAGAAGGATATAGCTAAGCATGTTTCTCAATGTTTAACATGCCAACAAGTGAAGGCAAAACACCACAAACCTGCAGGACTATTGAGACCATTGGATATACCAGAGTGGAAGTGGGAGCATGTAACGATGAACTTTGTGCAAGGACTGCCAAGGACATCAAATGGTCACGATTCGATTTAGGTGATAATGGATCGTTTGACGAAGTCTGCTCATTTCCTAACTGTCCACGTAGACTACTCGATGAGTAAACTTGCTGAGATGTATGTAAGCCAGGTAATACGCTTGCATGGTATTCCTGTAACGATCACCTCTGATCGAGACTCTAGGGTTATTTCAAATTTTTGGCGAAGTCTTCAAGATGCCTTAGGGACAAAGCTTCAATTTAGTACTACCTTTCATCCTCAAACAGATGGACAAACAAAAAGAGTGATTCAAACTCTAGAAGATATGCTGAGAGCATGTGTCATTGACTTTAAAGGAAATTAGGATGAGAATTTGCACTTGATAAAGTTCGCCTATAACAATAGTTTTCAGAAAAGTATAGGCATGGCTCCGTATGAGGCATTATATGGAAGAAGATGCAGAACCACTATCTATTGGAATGAAGTAGGTGAAAGAAAACTGACAGGACCTGAGATAGTACAAGTTACTACAGAAGCGGTCGAGATAATTAGGAAAAGACTTAAGACAACCCAGAACCAACAAAGAGACTATGCAGACAGGCGTAGAAGGCCTTTAGAGTTTAACTTGGGAGATCATGTATTCCTTAAAGTATCTCCAATGAAAGGAATGTCTCGATTTGGAATGAAGGGTAAGTTAAGCCCTAGATTTGTTGGACCTTTTGAGATACTTGAAAGAATAGGAGATGTAGTGTATCGTTTGGCGCTGCCTCCTAAATTGGGAAATTTACATGATGTGTTTCATGTGTCGATGCTGAGAAAGTACCAGCCGGATCTTAGTCACATACTCGATCATGAAGCCATCAAAGTAGATGAGAAAGTGAGGTACATCGAAGAGCCTGTGCAAGTACTGGATCGGAAGGAGCAAGTTCTTAGGACTAAGAAGATTCATTTGGTTAAGATATTATGGCGACATCATGATGTGGAGGAAGCCACATGGGAGAGTGAAAACTAGATGAGGGAAAGGTACCCTCACTTGTTTGAGGAGACATAGGTAATGTCTAATTTTGAGGATAAATTCTCTAAGGAGGGAAGAATTGTGGCATCCTAAATCTCGTGACAACCTCTGGAATACCATGAACCATGATTAGGTAATGGAAGTGCCATTGGATTTTGTATTAGCCATTGAATCAATGAATTTCAATTAATTTAAGGCTGAGCATTGTAATGGACAATTGTTTGGATGGAGATGTGTCTACAAGTGAACCAAGGATTTTATTAAGGTGCAATTGATATAGAAATCTTATTCTTGGTGGTGCACTTTATAAGTAGAATTTTATTGATTTAAATTACAAAATTTTGTGGGTTTATAAGTTGAAATTAGGTGTTTATTTAAATGAGGATTAAATGGAATAGGAATAGGAGAGGGTGGGCTGATTTTTAGGCCCAAAGACCGTCCAACCAGCCCACGCCACCCCCTGGTCGACCGGCCCATGAAGGCCCAAGGCCGGCCCAGCCTTGAAGCCCTTAAGCTTTGCATGTGAGTCGCCAAGTGGCATGGAGGAGGAGCCAAGTGTGGCTGCCCCCATTGGCTTCCTTGGGCGGCTACATGCAATCAAATGATTGCAAATGATTGTAGAGGAAGGAAAGTAAAGAGAGGGAGGTGGATTGATGAGGGGGATCAACCAAGGGAGAGAGAAAGGGAAACCGAGAGAGAGGAAGAGAGAAAGAGAGGAAGCGGGCGTGCGAGAGGAAGAAGAAGAAGAAGACCGTTGTTGCGTCACCTAGTCCCGTCGTTTTGCTGTGTTTTCCTTCGATTTAAGGCAAGTGGAGTCCTAAAACCTACCCCTTGCATGGCTGTGTTGTGTGTGTAGAAGATGGTAAATATTGGTTGTAGTAGATGGGATGAAATTTCGGAGCTTTGGAGAGAGATTTGTTGGCCTAGCATGCTGTTTCTGGAAAGACTAGTCCGACCATCCATGAGATTGTGTGCTGCATGTGACCTTTTAGTTGGAATATTGTTTCGATCTCTTCATGAAAGTTGTAGAGAACACCTTGAGGAACAACATACTAAAATTTGAGGCAAAATGAACAAGTATTGGTTAGTGAAATGATTTTTCTTTGGAGAAATTATATCTGGAATTCGTTGTGCTGATCTTTAGAGATTTCGTGGTCTGTAAAGTAACTTTCTTGTAAAAATATCACTTTGATCTCTGAATGAAAGTTGTATTGTACTTCTTGAGGTAGAACATATCAAAAATTGAGAGGAAATGAACAAAAAGAGGTCGGTGAAATTGTTGTTCTTTGAAGAAACTGGATATGGGAAAAACGCTACCTCAACCTAGTATGATTTCGTGATTATTAAAAAATCATACAGTTAAAATTTGATCGTATAACCTTAATGAAAGTTGTAGGAAATATTCTGAAGAATAACATACTGAAAATTTAGAAGAAATGAACATATGTATGTCGGTGAAATGAGTTTCTTTTGAAAGATGATAATCTGGGAAAAGATGACACCGAGAACAGGGGGAAATAATCGTCTATATCTATTAATCTAGAACGATTTGGGTTTCGATTTCTTCATGAGATATTTACCTTTAATACTTTTCTATAGCATGTCAAAATTTCAGAATTTTTGGAGTTAATTTGGGCATTTAATTTAAATTTCTTCTGAAACTGTGCAAGTTGAAATATTTAAGTTTTGAGAACTGTGATGCATGGACCATACTGTTTTGTGTGAGATTCTTTTGGTGTGGAGTTATTCATGAGATATCCGCCTTTAGGTCTCCTCTATAATGTATCAAGCTTTCAGAATTTATTAATACCATTTACTAATTTTTCTAGAGTTTTAACTAGAGGAATGCATTCTGATTTATCCGAAAAATTGACGTGTTTTGAAAAATAAATGAATTCATCCATGTGATGTAATACTTTGAGTAGTTGATTTTGTTGCATATGTGATGACATATAGCATGTTATATGGCATGAAAAGGGTTGAGATCTTTGATATTATTGTATCGAATGCCATGTTGGAATTGAGATACATGTGTGAATATAAATTGAGAAAATAACGAGACCGTCGGAGGTGTGAGCCGACGATGCCCCGGGAGTGTTGGGATGCCCGGAGTGTGTGCGCCGGAGGCCCTGGGAGTGTTGGGATGCCCGGAGTGTGTGTGCCAGAAGCCTCTGAGGTGTGTGCCAAGGGGATACCTCGTGATGCTAGTTGGGATATGAGATGTCCGGAGTGTGTGTGCCGGATGCCGGGAGGTGTGTGCCAGAGGTTCCTCGTGATGCCAGGTTGGATGCGAGCGATAAAGTGTGGGATGCAAACACTAGTCCCTAGAAAAATAAAAATTGAGACTATATCGTGCGCATGGATATGCATGAATGCCTGATGATAAGTGCATGGTGGTATATACACATATGGCATGGTAATATATACATGAGTGCTTGATGATAAGTGCATGGTGGTATATGCACATATGGCATGGTGACATATGCATGAATGCTTGATGATAAGTGCATGGTGGTATTTGCACATATAGCATGGTGATATATGCATGAATGCTTGATGGTAAGTGCATGGTGGTATATGCACATACGGCATGGTGATTTATGCATGGCTGCAAGGTAAGGTATGCTTGAATGCACGAATGATATGTGCTTTATTCATGATACCTTGATTGTTTTGTTTGACGCATTGAGTAATTTAGTGGATCTTTACTGCTAAGTGGTTGTACTCACCCCTTTTGGGGATTAACATTTCAAATTAGAAAGATTCCTTTGCTACCGGTTGCACGTGGTACTTACTATGGCATACCTACTGATGTTGATGTGGAGTGTACGAAACACATCTGTGTCGGTGCCCCTGGTTTAGTGTTTGTTCGAGTCCATGTCCTGGTGATGTACGATGTGGGTCGAGCTGATGGCCCGATTATCCAGGAGTTCTTATTTATCCATGTCTGGCATGATGGAGTGATGTTAGGGATGTTACCGCCGCCGCCACTTGATGCACCGGATTGGGTGTGATGACGCATATAGCTGTTGGGAGCTAACACTTTTTTGAGATAGCCGACGCTTGTTGATGGAAGTTTGTACATGTTCGATGTAAGGTCGAGTCCTTTTGGGTGCTAACCAAGTATAGTTAAAAATCTTGACCTTTTTGTTGTATCGACCTTGATGTCCATTATGAAAATATAAATAAGAGTGAATCGACTTTATCTTTTCTTATGGTGCGTAGTTGGTGTGCATTGCATTATGGTTATTGAAGTAAGGAATGGTGAGACTTGTTTATGCTTCCGCTAATAAGCTACGCTAGGACCACTTTCAAAAAAAAAAAAAAAAAAAAAACCCTAGTCAAAGGGTATCGGTGTGTGAAAGTATATGAGATCGAGTAATTAAGAGAGATCACCTGTGGCGACCCTATTGGATTGGGGTGTCACATTTCTAACGAAAATCTGTGCAAGAAACTCTCAAAGTCTACGCAAGAAGAATTCGAAATAAGCATGATAGGTGGATTAACCTTCTTTATGGGTCTGCAAGTCAGACAATCAAAGAAAGGAACATTCATCTATCAAGAGAAATATGCCAGAGAAGTTATCAAGAAGTTTGGGATGAAAAACTACAAGAAGACTGAGATTCCCACGTCAAGTTCTTCAAAACTTGACAAGAATGAAGGTGGAAAGAAAGTTGACCAAAAGACAAACAGAAGCATGATTGGTTCTATTCTTTATCTCATTGCCTCTCGACCTGATATTCTATTCAATGTGTGCGTGTGTGCTAGATTCCAAGCTGACCCAAGAGAGTCTCATCTTTGTGCTATCAAACGTATTATCAAATATATTGCGACTTATCCAAAGTTAGGTCTGTGGTATCCAAAGATGGAGACTTCACATTACTTGGTTACTGTGATGCTGATCTGGCTGGTTATAAAGTTGATAGGAAAAGTACTTCAGGAACATGTCAACTTTTAGGAAAAATGTTAGTGTCCCGGTTCTCAAGGAAGCGGGACATTGTGGCACTCTCAACGGCAAAAGCAAAATATTTTGCTTTTGGAAGTTGTTCACAAATTCTCTAGATCAGGCAACAACTAAGGGACTTTGGAATAGAAGAACCTTGCACCGAAATCAGATGTGACAACACAAGTGTGATCAATCTTACTAAAATTCCTATTCTTCGTTCAAGGGCAAAGCATATCGAAATTAGCCATCACTTCATAAGAGACCATGTGCAAAATAGCGAAACCAATGTTTAATTGATTCGAAGAATCAACTAGCAAATATCTTCACCAAACCTTTAGAGAAAGGCTTATTCGAGTCCATCCGTGGAAAGCTAATTATCACTCTTGCATCTAGCTAAAGTCTATGGATGAGCAGACTCATCAGCTCAACATATAGTAAATACATCCTTCTAAAAGCCTTCCAAACTCAAGTAGTTTTATTTTAAATTTTGACGCGTAAGTATCTTTCCTTCTTGAACAGGTACGATTATTCTAGATTTATTACTTGCATTTTATATTTTTGAAAATTGTAATATCTCTACTGATATTTCGAAATTTATTTCGAAAATTATTTATAGTTATATTTTTTAAGTTTTAAAAACAGAAGTTTCTTTTTATGACGGTTTGGTTGTCGTACTTCGTTATCTTTAAAACCTTCAACTTTTTTTTTGATAACCAAACTATCTTCAAATCTTAATCTTACTCTTAAACCCTTGCCTCTCTTGATTTTCTCTCACATCCTCTGCAAGATTTCTCACCCATTCACATATGAACATGTCATCGAAGTCCTCCAAGTTTACTTCAATGTCTTATCAAAGGAAATTTTCTCTCATTACTAGTCATGGGCCTCAATTTGTCATTGAAGGTCCGTCGCATTTTGATCTCATCAAAGACGATTCGCCTCAAAGTTCTCCTCGCCATTCAGCAGAAGAGGAAGTTACTCAGGAAGCAACTCCTATTTCGATAAGAAGGCCTGAGGTACTCCTTAAGCATTATGGATTTTTGAAAAGGGTTTTCAAAAATTTTCAACCAAAAATGGGTGTTGCTGCTAAAATCGTTGGAGAAAAAGGGAAGTTGTTTCGTTCAAAAGATCATAAGAAAGTTTTCTTTGAGATGCTGAACAGAGGGGTCATCATCCCTCATACTGTGGATTTTGACTTTCCAGATTCCATTAAGGTAAACTTGATAGAAAAGTTTGCCAAACTTTAGATGGAATAGTTCTATGTGGAAACATCATAGGCTTACCCCGAATTGACAGCGTACTTTTATTCCAACCTATCTATCTTGATCCCACTCATGTTCAATTTACTGTGTGTGCTAGAGTGTTTAATGTTGATGTTAATATGTTGGCTGACATTCTAGGGGTAGAGAGGAATGGATTCTTGCTCATTGATATGTCTAACGAGAAGGTAGACCTATTAAACGGGTGGGTCGAGTAGGGTTTGGGTCAGGTCATAAATGGTCTGACCCAAATCGACCCATTTAACCCATTTATGACCCAATTATTATATAGTACAAAATTTTAGACCCATACCCGACCCATATCCAACCCATACCTGACCAGTTTAACTAAATTTAAGAAAGCTTATTATTATTATTATTATTATTATTATTATTATTATTATTATTATTATTATTATTATTATTATTATTATTATTATTATTATTATTATTATTATTATTATTATTATTATTATCATTATGATTATTATTATTATTATTATTATTATCATTATTATTATTATTATTATTATTATTATTATTATTATCATTATTATCATTATTATTATTATTATTATTATTATTATTATTATTATTATTATTTTTAGTTTTTAAAAAATATTATTACTAAATTAGTTTTATACAACATAAATTTAATGGATAATTTTTATAATTTTTAAAATAATTATTTTTAAAAATTAAATTTTAATTATTTTTATTTTTTAAATTAATTTTTTATTTTTTAGATATAATTTTCATTTTCTTTTTCTTTTTCTCTTTTCTTTTTCTTGTTTCCTCTTCTTCTTCTTTGGCCAACCACCGACCACGACGACGACCGGCGACTAGCCACGGGCGAGCCTCGCCCGATGCCGGTGAGTTCGAGTCTCACCAGATCGCGAGGCTCGAGCCTCGCCAAGCGTTGGCAAGGCCTCCGCCTCGCTAGATCCAGCGAGCTCGAGTTTGCCCAACGCCGGCGAGCTCGAGGCTCGCCGCCGATCGCCAACCATCGCCGTGCCAACAACCGGAAGGAGGAAGGAGAAAGAAAAAAATAAAAAATAAAATAAAATAATTATTATTTCGATTTTTATAAAATATATTTTTGGAAAGTTAAAGAGAAAAGAAAGAAATTATAAGGTTTTGGTTAAAAATGGGTTCTTAATCCAACTCATTTAAAACCCACATATTTTAAGCCTTTAGTTATAAAACAAATTTAACTACTATTTTCTAAAAACAAGTGACCCATATATGACCCATTTATGATTTAAATGGGTCACATATGGGTTTAAGACCCATTTTAACATCTCTACGAGCAAGTCACCAAGTTTTGGTAAAGGACAAGATTCCTAGAGGGAGCATTACTTACTCTCGGATGTCTGCTTCTAATATCTTGCTATAAAAGATAGTCATCAACTGCATCAGACCCAAGGCTACTTCAAATATTAATCTTTCCAAATTTGAAGCAAAAATGATGCGGGCTATCTGCTATGGCGTTGCTTTCTCACTCCCTTACACAATCCTACTACACATGTATAGAACTGTTATGAAGGGGAATGGACAACTACCATACACAACATTGGTAACCAGACTCTTCAAACACTTTCAAATTCAACCGCCATCCCAACTTCGTTCCAAAACCATTGTTCTCATGCAAATTGGATTGAAAATTATCTCAAAGATGAGATTAAAGGATCTCTCTAGAGCCTTGACACTTCTGAAGAAGGAATCTGTTAGCAAAGTCAAGCCAAGATCTGCTGCTGAGAAGAAACGCAAAAACTGACTATCGCACATATGCTGACGATTCTATCTGGTCTTGGAGAATACGAGATCTACAGTGATGTGTCGTTCAGAGAACTAGGTTGCGTGTTGATGCAATATGGTAGGGTTGTTGCATATGTCTCCTATCAATTGAGGCCTCATGAGAAAAACTAAACGCACGACTTAGAACTCGCAGCCATCATTTTCTATTTGAAGATTTAGAGACACTATTTGTGTGGAGAAAGGTTCCAAATCTTCACCGACCATCAAAGTCTCAAGTACCTATTCTCTCAGAAAGAGTTGAATATGAGACAGTGCCGATAGATGGAACTTTTGAAGGACTAAAATTGTGATATCCTATATTACCCCGGAAAGGCAAACAAGGTCGCCGACGCATTCAACCGAAAGTCTTCAGTCATTCATCTACTAGTTAAATAGTGGAATTTAATCAAGAGAGCTCAAGATTCGGTTTTCAAGTTTAAGATAGGCCACATTTTGAATCTTATGGCCACTCTCAGAATTGAGCCGGATGTCTAGATCAGAATCAAGCTACTTCAGCCGACATATCCATATGTTCAGAAGATTCTGCAAGAAGATACTGATAAGAGAAAGGCTGACTTTCAGATTGCTGAGGACGGAACACTGAAGTCTCGAGGAAGTTTGGTTGTACCTAACGATGTAGAGCTTAGAGAGGACATCTTATCAGAAGCTCATCGTAGCAATTATCAGCAGAGCATTAAGATGACTTCTTTTGAAGCGTTGTATGGTAGAGTGTGCAAAACACCCGTGTGTTGGGATGAAGTCGGGGAAAGAAAGATTACCGGCCCAGAGTTGGTTCAGTAGTCAGTGGATGCAATTACAGTTATCAAAGGCAGACTAAAGACCGCTCAGAGTCGACATAAGAGTTATGTAGATAAGCGCCGAAGGTCATTGGAATTCCAAGTTGGTGATCACGTTTTTCTGAAGGTGTTACCAATGAGGGGTACTTCGCGCTTTGGTAAGAAAGGAAAACTGAGTCCAAGGTACATAGGTCCGTTTAAAATTCTTGAGAGACTTAGGACCTTAGCATATCGTCTTGCATTACCACCAAGATTGGCGCAAGTGCACAACGTCTTTCACATGTTGATGTTGAGTAAGTATGAGCCTGACCCAACCCATGTGCTTAATTTTAAGGAATTGGACGTGGACAACCGTGTGTCGTACGTTAAAAGCCCAATTTAGATTATGGATCAAAAAGAACAAATTTTGCATACAAAGACCATCTCATTGGTCAAAGTGGTCTGGCAACACCACGGCACTGAAGGAGCAACCTGGGAGAGCAAAGAGTCAATGAGATAATTGTACCCCCACATTTTTGCTTAAGTATTGTAATGGTTTAAATTTCGAGGAATAAATTTTTATAAGAGGGGAAAAGTTGTGACATCCCAAATTTTCGATGCTGTTGTCAATTAAATTAAATCAGGCATTTCATCGATACGCCTATAATGCTATTCTCAGAACTGATCACTCGTGAAATAACTAAACTATCTAGGGAAGTCGCTAAGGAAATTTAACGCAATAGACCTGAGGATTCGACTAGAAATCGACTAATCGACCGTGTTCATCTGCTGATGTCATTACAACACAAATTTAAGTTGATTAGAAATTAGGGATAGATCAATTCGACCGAGATATGTGGCTAAACGTGGGTGATTCCACTAAATTACAAAATTCTCGTCAACCGGCACTAGACTAACTTTTCTATCGTTTTGATACCATGTGTCTATATTTGAATCATCGAGATTTTCACAACAACCGAGAGTCGCCAATGTGTCAAACAAGTTCATCGTGGCTCAAAAAAAATCGACCACGGGTCATTTGTACTAAAAAATTATGAAAGCTACCTGGTAGCCTAGGTCACGCTAAAAATGCACCAAAGTGAAATTAATCGTGAATTTGAATCCGATTTTAGAAATTGAAAGTTCCGTCATGTCACAAATCATTTTAGGAACATCAACTCAGTCCCCGAAGATTTTTCTGCAAACTAGGATTTTTGGTGAAAAAGTCGAGGTAGGGCTGCTTTCATCTAGAAAAGTCAAATGACCGTTTTTTATCGCGTAATTGGGATGCAAGTGGGTTCAATTAGCAAGGAAAACTGTCAATTTGATTGTTGTTATGTTAGTTGAATTTTTTTAGGGCCAATTAGTGTTGATTCAATGAGGAATTAGTGTCCAATTGAAGCAAAATTAATCAAAATTCGTATGCCCTATGGACCCAACATTTTGGACCAACTCAAGCCTTCTCAAAGGGGCATATTGGTCTGGAAAATGAGCTGAGAAGGCCAACTACCTTGGTGGGGCCATTTCAAGGGACCAAAGGGGACAAGAAGATAGAGGAAGACCAAGTGGTGGCCCCCTCCTTGCTCAGCTAGTCCCCTTCCCCCTTCAAGGTCGATCACCCTCCATAGAAGGCCAAGTAACTGCAAAAACTCCAGAAAAAAGCCAAACGGACTAGCCCCCTCCCCTGTTGCAACGACCGCCCGCCGGATCACCTTCACTCGCTGCTCGCTGCCCCCGCGTGCTCGCCTGTTCGTGTGCTAGCTCCGCCATTCCTAGCCACCATCCCATCTTCGTCATGTGCCAAGGAGGTCTCTTGAGCCATTCGCAATAGCCTCGTCATCGCCGAAGCTGTTGGGACGCCCGCCAAGCCGCCGTGGAGCCGCTACAGCCCATTCGCCTCCTCCCTCGCCATCTCCGCCTCAACTGCAACCATTGGCTCGCCTTTTCAGCCTCCAAGCAGAACCCGAATCAGTGGGTATACTAGCCATTATCGAGCTCGTTTTCAAGCCGTTGCAAACCCCGTTTGGCTAGCCCACTTTGGAGTGTATCGAGCCTCACCTCATCCCCGTCATTTTGATCCAAGTGGATTGCTTAACAAGGTAGTTTAACACACTAATCCCTACTCAGCAGGTTAATGATGCTTAAGAATTGATTAGTTTAAGTTAAGCTTGGATTAGGTGGATAGTTAGATTAGATTAGCAATTTAATTAATTATTATCGCATGTTAAATGGTTAGAATAGTGTAGTTATAGCCTAGACAAGCTCTAGTATTTATCTAAAGTAATTCGGAAATTTTCCGGGCCTGTCTTGACTTTTAATTAGGCTTTTCGAGCTAAGCTCTATTTATTGGCATTTAATAATTATTTTCCGTAATTATTTAATTGTTTTTTTAAAATTAGATCGGAATAGTCGGTGAGTGGAATTTTATGCCGATTGCAATGGTGTAATCCGTTTATTTAATTGAGTTCTAATTTGTGCCGATTTTGTATGAATTGTATTTTATGAATTTATTCCTAAATTTATTTATTTTTAGTAATTAATTGGAAAATTACCAAGCGTCGGTCTATAGCGCCAAAAATTATTTTGAGACTGCTGAAAATGGTGGGATGTTCAAAAGTGAAAATTATTGTATTTTGGCTAAGGTCGACTGTATACCCACACACAAGTATTTTTATCGGGTATGATAAAAGTTGAGAAATCATTGGTTGATTAAAATGGTATACTATATCAGCCTATGAGCTTAATACCTCAGCTTAGAGTGATAATATACCCTAAGTATCGCACAACTTCACTGAGCATTAAGATTTGCACAACTTCGGTAAGCAATTAAGATCTGCACAGCTTCTGTGAGCAAGTAAGGTTCGCATAACTTTGGTGAGCATTGTTAGTATACTATATCAACTCGATGGCTCGATAGGTCATCTTAGAGAGAAAGGGCAGTATACTATTTTCTTTTTAGCCTTTGAAGCAAGCTACTATCTATTTTCAGCTTAGAGTAAGCTGTCCGCAAGGTGGTCGGACTTTATAAATACTATTGATTTGGCCGACCGAGAGAAGGTCGTGATGACATGTAATCGACTGAGTTGATTGATCGATAGTTTGATCTGATTGGTTGAAATGATTGAATGGTTATTCGAATTTTACTGACTTGCAGGAAGAGACTGAGGCCAAGGTAAGTCCCCTAACTTGTGATTGTGCTTAGGCAGCCTTAGGGCGTATTTTTTTCCTAATCAGGTCTTAGGGGGCTGAACTTACTAGGACGTCATCTCACCCCATTGTAGGATAACATTTTCAGGTCCCTAGATGGTGGTCGTGGAGGACCGAAAGCCCTGGAGTTTGGAAAGGTGGAGATCGAAGAATTGGCAAACGTGTCTAACTAGGGTCACAGGATTGTTCGCTTTTGTCGAGCCGATATTTTTGTAAACAACCTGGTATTGTAAATAGACATGTTTGTTTATAAAAGGTTTGTTTTGGTTCAGAATTTGTGACCTTACTTTTCTATCCCATTGAATTGTTGTCTGAAGATTATTTATCTGCATGTGCATTAAAATGAATGAGTTGGCGATGCGTCCTGGGGCGTCACTATTATATCGACCGAGCAAGGATGGGCACGGGCTCGGAGGATCGGGCGTGACAGGAAGAGCGTTGCCTCAAAAACATCAAAAAGGAAACGTCCCATTCTTCTCTAGGATGAAGAAGAGGAAGATGATGATGACAAGACCATCTCTACTATTGCCCTACGTGATCTTAAAGGTATAGCTAATTCTGAGGAAATAGAAGAGGATGAAAGCGAGAAAGAACTAGAAACTGAGAGTGATGGTGAAGAAACTAAAGTGAAAGAGAGTGAGGATGATGACTCAAAAGGAGATGCCAATGAGAACAAAGAACAAGAGGAGACTGATAAAAAATGAGAAGATACAAGGGAAATTGATGCCCAAGGTGTTAGGGAGATGGGAACTAGTAAACAAACCCGTGCTAGAAGAGAAGGGGTTCAGGAATGAGAAGTTACTTCTCAAACTAAAGCCACTAAGATAGGGGGAGTAGGTAAGAAAACTCCTCTTACTGAACCAACTGCTAGTGATGAAATCAGTAAATCTCCTCCAGATGCTGAAGACATTTTTGCATCTCATTTCCCTGAAGTCTCACCTAAGTGTCAACATAAAGAAGTCAATGTTTAGGGGGAGCAACGAATTTCACACGTTCAAGTCGATATTCCTTCACCTTTGGATACTCTACCGATACAATTTGCTAAAGCTAGTGCTCAAACAAAACCAGAATTAAACTATCCTCGGCTAATAGAACTCTTCTTAAAGATTAAGGCACAGCAATATGCAATAGAGTTTGCAATCCAGAAGTTGCATGCTACTCTCGGTATTACCTCAAAGTCTATTATAGGAAAGGTACAATCTCCTGATGATCAAGTTCGGACTTTGAACCAACAAGCATTGCAAAATCTGACAAAAGTTAAGATTATTTATCATTAGTGCCTGACTAAGCTTGAGAAGACCGTGCAGACCTTGGAGGATTTCCACCTTATTCGTGTTCCAAAACAGCCCTGATCCTTTTTCGAACCAACCTCTTTTTATGCTTAATTGATTTATCTTTTTGCTGATGACAAAAATGGGGAGAGATTATGTAGATTGAATCTTATCTTTGACTTGTGATTGTGTTTGACTTTTCTTGGTGTGGTTTGCAGACTTTTAATTGACATGTTTTATGGATGCAGACTATATACAGACTATGTGTATATATTATGTTTATCGTCTGTTTTCTCTATCAATTATCATGTGATGTTAAAGTGTTGTTTTGCATGATAAGTTCATATAATGATTGAATCTACATGAAAGTTTTGTCACCATCAGAAAGAGGGAGATCGTTGAGGAAACTCCTATCAGGTTTTGAAGTTGACAAAACTTTCTTATTCTAAAGAATATTAGACTTATGTACTATATTGTGGAATATATTTTGTCGAAGTCTATTTACTTCAGAAGTCTTTCCTACTCTGACGAGATCCAAATTGAAACCAAGTCCAGAACGAAGATAAAATCAGACTCAGGATTATTGATCTTTTGACAAGGATTCAGTACGATAGAGATTTATCCTTAATATCTAGCTTTCTAGCAAAGAATCTCACTTACCTTATATATATCGATGGAATCAATCACGAATTGATGAAATCAATTTTGAAGACAAGTTTCTTTTTGGGAAACATTTACTTATGAAAACCTAATTTCGATTGTATGGGTAACCAAAATCATCGGATTTTCATCTTAATCTTAAAACGATTACAAGATTTCCTTAATCGATTATGTCCAATGAATTGATTGGAAGAATTCCTTTGGAGAATTCCAATAGTTAAAAAGACATAAAGGAGTATTTGAGGAGGTCATTTACTCCATTTGACGTAGTGCGTGAAAATTGAAATTCCAAAGTTTGAGGCATTTCTAATCACTTGTTCTTCATCGACAGCTTTTACAAATTGTATTCAAAAGAGAAAAACATAAGAAGAGTGACTTAGTGAGAGAAAAAGAAATCCTCCACTGAGTGTTTGCACTCAAATTATTGTATTTCTCTATTGATACCTTAGTGAATTACAACTAGAAGGCTGTTAGCATGAAAAAGTGGACGTAGGTTTGACTTAAACCGAACCATTATAAATCTCATATTCAATTTTCTCTTCCCTTAACTCTTTTTGATTTGGTCGTTACAATCTTTTTTTTCTGAACTTATCAAATTTCTAAACCATCATTAATTGAGTCTGAATTTACTTCAGAAGTCAGGTGGCACTTTTCATTAGACTTTGCTTAAAATATAATTTATTCTGCATTTATTTGCTTAATTTGTTTTTACACCTATTTACCCCCCCTATGTGGTAATACTAGCATTTTCAGGGGACATCGTATCTAGGCACATAAACAAATTGGATGATTGGTCATCAACTTTGATTTTCAAAAGTTGTTGGTCTATTCTTTAAATATGTGACCCCTAACCTTGTTATTTAGAGCTTGTTTTGTTTTGAACCTATTTAGGATTTGTCTCAACCGTAAATGTATCTCTCTCATGTTTCTATGAAAATGAATGGAATGTTACTTTGACCCAAAAAAAAAAGTGAACTTGCGTCCTTTCCTTGACTTTTTCTGCAGAGCATACTGAATGTGTCTCAATATATTGAATGTTTACTCTACCACACGACTTCTGCCACCAACAGAAAACGCAAGCAATCATCACAGCACATAGATCTCAGTGCAGCCAATGTATCAGATGCTGCTATTAAGCCTTATCCTTCATGAAATTGACTGACAGTATCGGTCAAATTGAATAATTTGGCCTCTCAAGCTACACCCCCATCACCTGAAAATTAGAGGACAAAACTCTTAAAGGATGGATTTAGGTATAGCAAAGTGTCAGAGGAAGACATAAGAACAATTTGATACAGGAAAGAGTAGCTTCTACAATCTGAATTACCACTTGATCATATGTGAGACCTGAATCATTTCAAGCAGATTCGACTAGGCTAACCTAGGATAAGTATCTCTTAGACAACAAATCACCACTTTTTTCAATAACTCCTCTTTCTCTACCAACCACTCTGGCTAGTTTAGAAATGAAATCGAGAAGTTTCTACTATATGAGAAAGGTAAGAGGGAGGGAATGCATTGCACCATGGGCATGAACCATTCGACATGGGAAGCAACGATGTCCATGATCTTCATGGATGATTTCAGAGCCTCCCCTACCTCTCTAACATCAGCCTGTAAAGAATACAATTTAATGTGCATAAAGTTCATCAAGAAAGCATATATACCGACTTACATCAGACGACTGAGATTTTAATGCTATACCTCGACATACCACTGATCGGTAGTTGAATCCGCATTCAACAGAGCTTGGGTCACTTCAGACAAAGATGCCAAATAATCACCCTCAAAAGCAGACCTTTTGTCAGGACATGGCATCGAGATGCAAGAACAGTATAACCAAATATAAAAAGAACTCATTTTACGACAAAATTACTAAAGTGATCAGTGCAGGCGAACATTGTTTTATATATAATGGGCAACAAGTAGTGAATTGACAAGTACAGTCCATAAATGATTTATAATCATAATTACTCACAAAGCTCGTGTCCGTACTTGAGATTTGAGAATTGCTAATGCTCTTTTGCTCTTTGCACCATACCAAGTTCTGCACGTTTCCTCATCACAGGGTGGTATAAATCACCTGGCTTGACGGCGAGAGAGAACAGTATTTTCTGCAAGGAAATTGAAAGATTATAAATAACTAGGACGTGCTTAACTCAAGGTAACAAATGCAGCACAGAGTTCATCAGAGGAACAAGCCTTTAAGCTAAACCACTATTGAATGCAGTTCAATAATAGAAAGAGGACTATAGATTGGCCGTCGACAAATTACCCCCAAGCTTCATCCGTGCCAGATATTTCTTTATATGCATGGTGTTGGTTGAGTTAAAGGGTTGGTAGCCATAATGTAGACAGTAAAACTTACCACACCAAGTCCCCCATAGAGAAATGTAGCTTCGAGAATGAAGCCTTTCTTGACGCAATTATTTCTTTCTTCACTCAAAAACTTTTGAAGCAAAACGTCTAGGCAAACCTTTCAATTTGAAACTGCCCACCTTTTTTATTATCTTTTTAGGCCAAAGAAACTGCCCAAAAGGTCAAAGCACCACAGTAATGAGGAAAGAAAGAGGGAAAGGAAGAGTGTCCACTTCAATATAAAATAACATGTAAAAAACGTTACCTTTTCCAGAAAATTTTCAACTAGGATGTCATTGAATGCTCCTGATTTAGCTAAACTCCTCAAAAGTAATCAGTAGTTGAAAATCCCTACTTTCACAATTTCATAAATTAAGGGTTCATCTGACATAGGGCAATAATGGAAGAGGATCTTTTCCATCCCTTCACTTGATGGTATTTCACAGACATATGGAGTTTATTTACATGACTTATTAGGCTATATCAAGAAGTCACTTATGGCTACTTTCAAGCAAGTCACTCTACTCTTTAGATTATTTGAAATTAAAGCCACTTCATCCATATGCTGCTTTGTATGCCGCATCATCCTTTCCATATTATCCTAATGTCGGTTGCGACTAGACCCATTAAACGGGTGGGTTAGGTCGGGTTTGGGTCGGGTTGGGTTGGATTATAAATGGTTCAACCCAAATCGACCCATTTAATCCGTTTAGACCCATTTATTGCAATTAGAGGTGGCAAAATGGGTCTTAGACCCATATATGACCCATTTAAATCATAAATGGGTCATATATGGGTCACTTGTTTTTTGAAGAAACTAATTAAATGGGTTTAACAATTAAAGACTTAAGATAGGTGGGTCTTAAGTGGGTCTTAAATGGGTTGGATTTAGAACCCATTTTCAACCGAAACCATACAATCTCTCTCTTCCCTCTTTAACTTTACAAAAGTATTTTTTTATAAAATCGAAATTATAGTTATTATTTTAATTTTCTTTTTTTTTCTTTTTTCTTTTTTCTTTCCTTTTTTTCTTTCTTCTTCCTTCTTCCTACTTCCAGTGGCCGGCACGACGATGGCCGGTGATCGGCCAGGCGAGCCTCGAGCTTGCCGGCATCGAGCGAGCTCGAGCTCACCGAATCTGGCAAGGCTCAAGCCTCGCTGAACAAGCGAGCCTTGAGCTCGCTGACGTCCAGCAAGGCTCGAGCCTCACCGATCTAGTGAGCCTTGAGCTCGCCGGCGTCGGCAAGCCGGGCAAGCTCGAAGGCTCGCTTATGGCCGTCGCCAATCTGTCATTGTGGCCGGCGGCCGGCCAAAGAAGAAGGATAAGAAAAAAGAGAAAAAAAAAAAAAATTAGAAATTATATTCTTAAAAAATAAAAATAAAATTAATTAAAAAATTAATTTTTAAAGAAAATAAAAAATAATTAAATTTTGATTTTTAAAAATAATTATGCTAAAAATTATAAAAATTGTCCATTAAATTTGTGTTCTATAAAACCATGTTAGCAATACCATTTTTTTAATATATATATATAAGTTTTTTTAGGTTTCGTTAAATGGGTCGAATATAAGTCGGGTCGGATATGGGTCAAAAATTTTGCACTGCAATAAATGAGTCATAAATGGGTTAAATGGGTCGATTTGGGTCACACTATTTATGACCCGACCCAAACTCGACCCGACCCACCCGTTTAACGGGTCTAATTGCAATGCAAAATTTTTTACCCATACCAAACTCAACCTATACTCAAACCATACCCGACCCATTTAACTAAACTTAAAACTTATTTCTTACATATATATATATATATATATATATATATTATAAATGATATTTCTAAAATAGTTTTATACAACACAAATTTAGGGATAAGTACATTAATTGTGCCATAAGTTGTGTATGGCGCTCACTTTGGTGCCAAAAGTTTCCGTCGGATCACTTAAGTGCCAAAAAATTTGAAAAATGCTCAATTTGGTGCTAACGCCGATCTGATCAGCCAAAAATCCGACGTAGTATTTTTTTATTAATTTTTTAGACTGACGTGGCTTGCCGGAGAGCACAATCAGCATCTAAACCACAAAAACAATGTCGTTTGGCTTCTTTCCCCCAAATTGAAAGAGAGAGAGAGAGAGAGAGAGGGAGAGAGAGAGGAGGCACGTCGTCTTCTTCCTTGAAGACTAACACCAGCAGCGAACGGAACCAGCAGCAACACCAGCAGCGCACTAGAGCAACACCAACAACGGCACCGGCGACGGCGGCGGCGGCGCATCGGTAGCGGCACCTTCAACCCCTCTTCTTCCTCCTCCTCCTCCGCCCTCGCCTCTTATTAATTCTGCCACTTTTTGCTTGAGCAACAATCTCATTCTCTCCTCACTCACCTAGTCAAGCATCTACAATGGTGGCCGAGCGACATTGGCTGAGCGTTGGCGGGCGAACAACGGTGGCCGAGCAGTGAGGAAGAAACCCTAACCCTAATTTCAACCCATGTACGAGCTAAACAACGTCATTTTTGCAAGGGTGTCCACATATAAGAGCAAAACGACGTTGTTTCTTGAAGAGGATGGAAAACGACGTCGTTTAAAAGCCGAGCAACTTTTTTTTTAAAATAAAAATGCCACATAATCATTTTGGCTGGAATTTCTCGCCGATGGCACCAAAGTGATCGTTTTTTCTCCAATTTGGCACTTAAGTAATTCGGCGGAAACTTTTGGCACCAAAGTGAGCGCCATACACAACTTATGGCACCATTAGTATACTTATCCCCACCAATTTAATAGACAATTTTTATAATTTTTAAAATAATTTTTTTAAATCGAATTGTAATTATCTTTTATTTTTAAAAAAATAAATTTTAATTTTTTTTATTTTTTAAGAATATAATTTTTCTTTTTTCTTTTTTTTTTTTTTGTTCTTCTTCTTATTTGGCCAGCCGCCTTGCCATAACAACAGTTGGCGACCAGCCACAGGCGAGCCTTAAGCTCGCCCGGCTCACCGACACCGACAAGCTCGAGGCTCGCCCGACATCGATGAGCTCGAGGCTTGCCAAATCAGCGAGGCTCGAGCTCGCCCCTCATCAGATCTAGTGAAGCTCAAGCCTCGGCGAGCGTTAGCGAGGCCTCCACCTCACTAGATCCAGCAAGCTCGAGCTCACCCGACGCCAGCGAGATCGAGTCTCACCAAATCCGACGAGCTCAAGGCTCTCCTAGTCGGTCACCGGCCATCGCCATGTTGGCCACCAAAAGGAGGAAGAAAGAAAAGAAAGAAAGAAAAAATAAATAATAAATAATAAAAATATAATAAAATAATTATAATAATTATAATTTCGATTTTTATAAAATATATTTTTGTAAAGTTAAAGAGGGAAGAGAGAGATTGTGAGGCTTTGGTTAAAAGTGGGTTCTAAATGTAACCCATTTAAGACCCACTTAAAACCCACCTATCTTAAATCTTTGATTGTTAAACCCACTTAACTACTTTTTTCTCAAAAACTAAGTGACTCATATGTGACCCATTTATGATTTAAATGGGACATATATAAGTCTAAGACCCATTTTGCCACCTCTAGCTGCGACAAAGATTTTCATCTTTCGCAATGCACATAGAAAATGAAAATGAAAGTTGGAAAGTTCTCCAATGTCTAACATAATTTTCTGATGCAGCTAGTTTATATTGGAATTGACATTGAAGTCTTGCCACAATTATTATACCATGCTTGTTTTTCTCTCAACTTTTAAAGTGTCACAACTATAAAAAAAACAATCACTTAAGTGACTTAATTTATCGAAAAATCAGATGTGATTCATCAATGTCACTTACATAGATGGTTTTAAAAAGTTTTGGCAATGTAAATTTTTGGTTATAAGCTTTTTAAAAGTAGAAATTTTAAGAAAAGGACTTCAAGACCCAAAAGGAAAAATCACAAAGGAAATGTTCTAGTTTGAGACTATGTTTCTTTGTTTTGTTAGACTCGAAAACCAAATCACGAAACAAAAAATCTTTCCAAATAATTTTATTTAAAATCACAAAAATCTATTTATTTGCCCCAAAAAATAATATGGAAGCAAGAAATTTTTTCTTCATTTCTATAATATTGCATATGCTTCTACTTTGACCTTACTCTCTTTTGAGACTGCATAAAAGTGCTTGGAGTCTTATGGAAATTTCATCTTCAGTCAACGGCAAGGATTAATGCTGGGGCACGTACCGGGACAAATTTAATCCTAATTTCCCAAGGTGTGAATAATCAATGCAATTAATGACATTGTTGGGTACATAAATTGGGCACGACACAATTTAAAAAGTGTCCTTATGCTACAATTTTAAGAATAAGCATTTTAGTGTCAAAACTTTATGAATTATCAATTTAGTGCTAAAATTTTTAAAGTGTATATTTTAGTGACTTTGGCAAGTTGAAGTCACTCAAGTTATTGCTTTTTCCAAGTTGTACACTTATATAATGATTTAAAAAGTTTTAGCACCAAAATAGAGTGCCATTAATTCTATCCTTGTGACGTATAGAAGCAAAACCACATAGCAAAGGGGAAAATTTGATGGAAAAGGAAAAGCTAGTTGCCAAATATATATATAGAGAGAGAGAGAGAGAGAGGTCTACTTGGGAGGTCCATTAAGTTGTTTGTCTATCATGTCTCCATTAAGGGTGATAAATTTTGGGTGGGTCTGGAACTACGTTGGTCTGGTTCCCATTATGTGAAACTGAAAACCAGTCCACTTACTCTTAGAATCGAACTGAACCGAATCAATTAGTCTGGTTTCTAGGTGGGTCTAGGAATCGGCGATGCTAAATATTTTCTTTTTCCCTATTCCTTGTAGCTGCTCAAAGTTTTGAGAGAGAGGAAGAAAGGTCTTATCTCTAAGTATAAGCAACAAAGGTACCTTCATGTATTTGTGTAGAGATTGAGCGAACATTACATTCATTGATGAACTAATTTACAATATATACATAGGGTTTAGGGCTAAAATAATACAATGACAATTATACCATTTATTATAAACCTAATCTACCAATACTCCCCCTCAAGTCGGTGCATGTAAACATGTCAACAACTTGTTTTTAAAATTACAAAATAAATCACTTGTGACCAGTTTGGTGAACAAGTCTGCGAGTTGGGAGTGGCTAGGAACATGAAGAGTACGCAAAGTGCCATCCTGAATTTTTTCACGAACCAAGTGACAATCAATCTCGATATCTTTGGTGCGTTCATGGAAGACAAGATTAGTGGCGATGTGGATGGCTGCTTTATTATCACAAAAAAAGATCAACAGTGGTAGTGTTGACGTGAAGATCTGAGAAAAGCATGTGAAACCATTTGATTTCGCATGTAGCAGATGCCATAGCACGGTATTCAGCTTTTGCTGAGGAACAAGCAACGGTGGTTTGTTTCTTGGAATACCATGAAATGGGACAAGAACCAAGAAACATGTAGTAGCCAGAAACAAATTGTCGGGATGTAGAACAAGATGCCCAATCAGAATCTGTATAACCATTAAGTTAGAGAGTAGAATTGGATGGGAAAAACAAACTAGTGCTAGGATCATGCTTAAGATACCGTACAATGCGAAGGGTGGCATTCCAATGGTCTTCATTAGGAGAGTGCATAAATTGACTAAGATGTTGCACTGCAAAAAGTAAATCTAGACGAGTTACTGTAAGATATAATAATCTACCAATAAGTCGTCGATATGAACCTGGATCCTTAAGAGTTGGGGAGGAGTCCGAAAATTGTATATTAGGTTCCATCGGAGTATCAACAGAACGTCCTCCAAGAAAACCAAAATCAGACAAAATATCAAGAACGTATTTCCTTTGTGACAAGAAAAGCCCAAACTTGGAACGAGAAACTTCAATGCCCAAGAAGTATTTGAGAGTACCCAAGTCCTTAATGCGAAATTGTGTGTCAATAAATCGCTTGAGAAGTTGAATCATAACTTCATCACCACCCGTGATAACCAAATCATCAACATAAACAAGGACAATGGTCAAGAGAGAGCCACGGACTAGTGTGAAAAGTGAATAGTCTACTTTGGACTGTTGAAAACCAACATCAAGTAGTGTAGAAGAGAATTTAGCAAACCATTGCCTTGATGCATGTTTAAGGCCATATAGTGATTTCTTAAGCCGACAGACTAAATTCTCCCCCTTAGTAGGATAACCCGGTGGAAACCTCATGTAGACGTCTTCATCAAGATCACCATGCAAAAAAGCATTATTCACATCTAATTGGTAGAGAGGCCAATGACAAATCGAAGCAAGCGCTAATAAAGTGCAAACAGTTACCATTTTAGCAACAAGTGCAAATGTGTCATGATAATCAATTCTCTCTGTTTGAGTGTAACCATTGGCAACGAGCCAAGCCTTGTAGCGCTCAATGGTTCCATCGGAATTATACTTGATTCGGTAAACCCATTTACATCCAATGGGATGTTTGTCAGGAGGAAGAGGAACAATTTCTCAAATGTCATTATGTTCAAGGGCCTATATCTTAGAAGACATCGCCTACCGCCACTTGGGAAATTGACCAACAACGTCATAAGTTTCAGGTTCTGGTTTAGATGATATGGAGGCTAAAAAAATGCAGTGATTGGGTGAAAAACGCGAGTATGATAAACAGTTGGATAAGGGATAAGGAGTACCTGATTTAGTGACCTTAGAATCCAAAGAGGATTGATCAGAGGCCACAATAGCACAGTGGTAGTCCCAAAGATAGCCGGGTCAACGGCGTTGCCGAGATGGTCGAGGCACGGCTTTGGGTTCAATAGGTGATGGTGCAGCCGTGGGTGCAAGAGGAGGTGAGGTCGACGCAAGTGCTAGGGTAGAGGGAGGAGGGCATGTTTCACCAAGGTCAGGTATGGGTAATGGAATTACCAAGGTCTGTTTGGTTGTGGTATGTTTGATTGTTTGACGAAAAGGAAAATCTTGTTCATAGAAAACGACGTCGCGACTGGTAAAAGTTGTTTGGTCTTGAAGGTCATAAAGACGGTAACCTTTGTGGTGTGTGGGATAACTGATTAGAACACATCGACGAGATCGGGGGCCAAATTTATCGGACTAAAGATGGCTAGTAGAAGCATAGCATAATGAGCCAAAGACACGAAGATGAGAATAGGAAGGTGGTTTGCCAAAAAGAAGGTGATACGGAGTTTTATTGTGTAAGAGAGAACTAGGTAGTCTATAAATGAGATGAGTAGCAGTTAAGACACAATCCCCCCAAAAGTGAAGAGGCATGCCAGAATGAAAACGCAATGCACGAGCAACATTGAGCAAGTGACAATGCTTACACTCAACAACTCCATTTTGTTGAGGAGTGTGAGGGCAACTGAACTGGTGGTGAACATCGTGGGCGCAAAAAAACTCTTGTATGCGAGAGGAAAGGAATTCGGTCCCGTTATCAAATTGAACATTTTGGACTTTGGTTTGAAATTGAGTCTCAACAAAAGCAAAGAAACGAATCAAAGAATCAATTGCATCAGACTTAAAAGTAATGGGATGTCTTATGTGTAAAATGAGAATAAAGTCCCCAAATATCAACACGAATAAGTTCAAAAGGATGTAAAGTAGTAATAGTACTAGACGCAAAAGACAAACACATTTGCTTGGATAAATGACAAGCATCACATGGACTTAATTGTTTTATTGGACTAAACCATAAAGTTTGTTGCAAAATAGATAAAACTGACTCATATGGATGTCCTAAGCGAGCGTGCCAAAGATGAGGTGAAGAGGTGGTAGTAGAAAGAATGGCAGGTTTGGTAGGAATCTCCAAATAATAAAGACCACCACACTCATGGCCCCGACCAATGACTTTCTTCGTCAAGAGGTCCTGAAAAAAACAATAGTTAGGAAAAAAAAAGTAATTGAGCAGTTTAAAGTTTGAGTGAGTTTAGAGATTAATAATAAGTTGTATTTGAAAGAGGGAGCACAAAGGACATTATGAACAGAGATAGTTAGGGTAAAGGGGGCCGAACCATGTGATGTCACAGGAACACCAACGCCATTCGGAATCCCAACGGTGGGATGTGGAGAGGGATAGTGTGTCGGGTTAGTAAGGTGATGAGGTTCAGATGTGATGTGGTTGGTGGCGCCAGTGTTCAATAACCCAAGTATCACAATTAAATGAATTCGAAGATAAGCCGAGAATATTACCTAAGAGGTTGGCTTTTGGGATGTTTACCTCTTGCAGCAAGTGCATCAATTGCTTATATTGATCATTTGTGAAAGTAGGAGGTGCTGCATCGGAAGTATGGCTGGACTTGTTGTCCGCGGGCCGGGAAGAGGTAGATGATTGCCCACGGCGCTGCTTGTGGTTGGGAGGGAAGCCATGAAGTCGCTAACACACATCTCATGTATGTCCCAGGATGCCACAATGGGCGCATCTTTCTTGGCCACGAGACGTGTTCGTCCGTTTAGCTAGGTTGGCAAACAGAATGGGAGTGCCAAGAGAGCTAGGCTATCCAAGGGATAATGAATTTTTGTATGGCTACGGAGCATGGTTGCCGTGAGTACTAAGCAAAGTGTTGTTGTTGTTGAACACTTGACGACCCAATTGGATATGGTGGTGCGACTCATCTTGAAGAACTAGTGCATATGCATGTGCAACACTAGGTAACGGATTCATTAGTAAAATCTAATTGATAACATTAGCGTACCTCGGATTGAGACCCATGAGAAATTCAAACAAGCGCCAATTCTCTTGTTGTGTGGTGATGATAGAATGAGCCAAACAAAAGCATTGTGGTAACGGATCCAAATTATTCAATTTATCCCAGCAACTTTGCAAGTTGTTGTAGTATTTGGTCACGGCATCGTCAGATTGAGCAAGAGTACATATCTTTTGCTCGAGATGAAAAACCCTAGGACCATTCGATGGCGAAAAGCGTTCGCAAAGATTGGCCTAAACATCTACAACTGACTCTGTGTAGAGAACTGTTGGCACTAAATCTGGATAGATGGAATTAAGAATTCAGGATAGGATCATATTGTTCACACGAATCCAAGATGCATAGGCAAGATCGGTTGTGGCTGGTTTTTTTAATACTCCCGTAACAAACACCATCTTGTTCTTGGCGAAAAGGGCAATGTCCATGGCACGGGACCAATTGTTGTAATTGTCACCCATAAGGACCATGCCGACGAAATTAGATCAAGGGTTATCAGAATGATGCATAAAATAAGGGCTATCCAACTACTCATGTGCAGGAACTAGCTAAAGAGCTTTGAAGCTCAGTCATCATGGTGACTTGAGGCCAAAAGAGAAAAGCAACTTGGTTGATTCAGAAGAGATCTCCCAAGCATTCACCAGAAAGTCGAAATAGATTGCGGGACAATCGAGAATGCAGTGGGCAAGAACCCAGCAGAGTATACCTTGACTCAAATTTTGGGGCCACGTGTGATGAATATTAAAGAAGCACAAGAGACACTTCTTCAGAAAGCAAAAAATCACAGGAGACCTGCAAAAAATGGAGGGGAAGAAAAATACAATGACCGTGGCAGCAAGGTGGGTAGTGAACCGTGGCAGACGACACTTGATTTCAGATAATCAGGATGAGTTCGAGATCTGCGCTCTACCGAATCTGGAGGAGTCGAGGGCCAGCGACCGAAAAAAAACCCTAGCGCTCAATTGGAACCGCTCCAGCAAAGGGAAGCATCAATGTCACAACTTCTTCCCCGTAGCATCAATAGCAGATGATCGCGAGTGAGAAGGCCAGAGAGAGAGATCGTGGTGACTTTGGTCGTGACAGACAAGCTTCAAGGATCACCACTCTAATACCATGTAAAGATTAAGCGAACATTACTTTCATTGATGAACTAATTTACAATATATACACAGGGTTTAGGGCTAAAACAATACAATGACAATTATACCCTTTATTATAAACCTAATCTACCAATAATTTGAGATTCAAATCGAGGATGGAGATGAAGAGCATGGTAGAGATCTATGTCTGGTTTTGGTGGGGGGTGGGGCGGGGGAAGGGGAATGACAAGACATAGATGGTGGTTGAGCCCCAAGATCCAAAGGGGACGCTGAAGATGTTGTGCTCGATGAGCTGGTAGATGTCAATGATTGTGGTGGCGTCATAGAGCTCCATGCAAGCGACTAGCACGAACACGAGGGTAATGATCGAGCATTCAGCGATCCCTTGCTTCTTCATCGCCATGTAATTGGGGGAAGGATCTCTAGGGTTGCAAGCAAGACAAAGAGGAAGCGAGACAAAGACAAGCTAGATAGACAAAGGAGGAGGTGAGAGAGAGAGTGTGTGAGTGAGTGAGTAGTGACCACTTTGGAAGATTGAGAAATTACAAATACCAAAGCATTGTAATAATAAGAATTGAAAAAAGAAAAAATCGGTCTATCTAGGATAGTCCGGATCAATGGTTCCACACATGAAATTGGAAAATAGGACCAAAATTCACTAGTTCCAATTTTAGGGAATCAAGAAACGGACAAATGCCTCCGAGAATTGCCCAGAATTGGATAGTTCAGTTTGGTTGCATGATTCTTGGTCCAGCGGGTTTTTTGGCTCACTCCTAGTCTCCGGTTCCGTTGGGGCTGCAAAAGACTGTAATCTGAGATTGAAGCATGTTGGCTGGGCTTTGGCCCAAAAAGTACATGGGCTGGGCTAGCACGAGGCAAAAGCTGGTCGGACAAATACAAGCTCCATTGGGACCCACCGGAGATAACATTTTTAAAAATCATGAATTCCAGCCTTTGGGAAATCCCAAGGGTCCATACGAAGGAAGAGGACTTCAACCCACAAGAACTCACCTGGAAAGCGCCCAGGGTTTGTGCGTTACTAGGGGTGAGCATGGTCTGGTTGGTCCAGATCACCTCCTAACCCTAAGACCGACCCGTACAGTGTCGGTCCTCAATTTTTTGACCGAGAACCGACCCTATTAAGCTTGGGACCAAAGACTAGACCGACCCAATGGGTTCGGTCCGGTTCGTGGTCAACCAGGGACCGATCGATAATTTTTTTCGTCTTATTTTTTATACTTCCTAAAAAAACAAACATACAAATTCAAATTACACATCTATCGACAATGCGGCATTGTGCAACTAAACTATAAATACCAATACATATTTAGCAAATTTAAGATGACACAATAATAGATATTTCGTATCTGCTAACTGCTCATCGAGATATGGGACAAGATGGAAAGTTCTTGTAATCATCTATTTTTAATATTCATAACACCATATGCAAAAGCATTTTCCTGCATTTGATTATGTAGAGTTCATTCAACCAAAAAATGAGCTTCACACCACTTGACTAGCATTTAATCATGTAAAGTCCACTTAACCAAAAAATGAGTTTCACACCACTTGACTAGTAAATCACCGTAGCAACTATAGTACTACTTTACTCTTCAAAAACTTCTACCATTTGACACAAATTAAAAAGCAAAGTGCAGCTGAAATTCATTAGTAAAATACAATTAAACTATAAAAAGTTCAAAATACTTAATATAAACCATGAATATATATATAACTTCACATCTTATTAATTCACTTGAACTTCTAAACATCTGAAAAACAAAACAAATGACACATAATTAATACTCAACAAAAGTTTTAAATTGAAATTATTATTAGTGCTATTGATAAAACATCTCAATATAATATAATATAACGAGATATTTTACTTAAGTCGAATATATAAAAAATATATATATATAATATAATATAATATTGTTGGTCAAGGTTGCCGACCGAATTAAAAACTCTTAGGGCCGGCGCCCAACCCGTGATATTAGTCGGCCCAGAATTTCGGGGCCAAATGGCCGATCCAATCCTCTGGGGACCAGTAACCAGCAGGCGGGGTTGGTCCAGGGTCGGTCCAGGGTCGACCCTAGACCACTGCTCACCCCTATGTGTTACCACCTTCTTGTCTTTCCACTCTGGCGTTAGGGGAAGATGTCGCGGTCCTCCAGAGTCGCCGTCGCATCACGTGCTCTCCCTGTCTTGTTCAACGTTCCTCTTTATCAAGTCAAAAACCTGATGCCACATCGCATGCTTCTCCTAACAAAGAACCCGTGCCCGCCTAACAAAACGGCGACCGCGACCTTCCGCCCGCAATGACCTTGCCACGCGAATTTTTTATTTTATTATTATAATTTGTTACATAAACAAGAGAAAGGTCCTAGAAGCTACATATGCTAGACATGTCCCGAGTGAAACCGAGTAAACTAATTGCGAGTAGCTCCGGTCAATTTGATTCCGAACCGTGCTCCTTAAGTCAGCCGAATTTGAGCTCAACAATTTTCAATTTAATAGATGTGCTAGCTTAATTGAGTTTCTATTCTCTTTTTAAATAAGTTTTTATTAATTAAAGAAAGTCATAGCTGTCCCAAAATATATATAATATGCACACACAGTTTGAGCTTCTATAAAGATGGAGCTCAAGTTCTTTCACAATTTGATTGTAGTATTGTAGTCGAGTAATTGAAAATTTCTCAATATGATTGATTGGAGCTCCAAATTAGACAATATACACACAAACACCTAATACAATGAGAATTGGTTGATTGGAAATTTTTCAATGTGGTGAGGAACCATGAAAATGTTATCATGTGTTCGGAACACATTATAAATAATTACTTCTCATTAAATTATGTTCTTAGTATTTCTTAATTACTTTACTTTTCAATGTTGGTGAGGGCGCGGAGGCCTCCACTTGTGGGCAGCAAGGGCATCGCTTGTCTTTGTTGGGCCCCGCTGGCTAGAAATTAAAGGCAGGAAAACAGAAAAAGAAGATAAGTAAAGAACAAGAAGAGAATAAAACTAAATCGAAAAAATATTTAAAAAAAAATCGAAAAAATTATCCACATTAGCATTGATTATTGGTCATACCATGCAAGACGGCAGGCGTTGGGTAGCGATTTTTAGTTAGAATTAGCCAAAAAGACTATAGTGACAATTAGTAAAAGGTTTATTACTAAATTAGCAAAATTTAAGAATTTAAGTCTGAATTGTTTACGGTACAATAAATTTATGACTTTTTTGGTCACTTTTCTGAAATATTATAATTACAAATTATAAATTATGTGGATTCACGTAAACATCAAACCTAATTTGGACATTATGATTGTGATAAATCGCCAAAAAAAAAAAAAAAGGACGCTATAATTTTGTACTAGGATATTTTTCCATATTCGTATTGTAATGCGTCTTTTGATGTGGATTTGAGAAATGCGTCTTTCCATACTCTTAGGTGGTAATAAGAACACATGCCTTAACATTCATATTGCACTCACTTTAGGATGAAATTTTTCCATTTACTTGAGTGTTATAATTTTTAAAAATTGTTTATTTGAATATTACGGGAGATTTTCCTTTGTCGAAAAATTTAAGGTGATACATGACTTGCCTCAGCCAATCAGCAACAGAGTGCGGAAACAACATCGCGTGATCTTTGTTCTTGCCCAGATTGATGATTCGGGGCTAATTTGATACGTAACCCCAATTTGCAGTTCATAAATGGATTCTCTGAAGTATTGTAGGAACATTAGTCAGAGGGGATGATTGCTCGGGCAATTGCTTCTCCTCATCTTTTTATTTGAAGCGGCTCACGATCGACCAGTTGGGAGCACAAGCTCATAGAACTTTGGATGCGTTTGGGAAGTGACTTTTGGGAAAAATCCTTAAGAAAATGTAAAAAGGGTATTTTTCAAAATGCAAAGTGTGTTTGGTAAATTTATTTGTGAAAGTCCATTGTGAAATATTTTGTGCAAAATAGTGTTTGGATAAATTAAAAATGCAAAAGGCTTTTTATTATTAAAAAAAAAAAAGGAACGTTGGCCGGCCAAGGCTTCGCCGGTTATCGCTGGCCAACGGCATCACCGGTCACCGCCGATCAAGGGTAGGCGAGCGCGACCCACCACGCCGCGGAGGTTACTAGCGACCCATATGGTCACGCGCGAAGGTCGAAGGCCGGCGACCACATCTGGTCGTGACTAGATCTGCGACCAGATGGGTCGCGCGAAGGTCGCAACCTCCGTGGAGGTCACCTGAAGCATGGCCGGCGACGCATATGTGGTTGCTACCAGATCTGCATCGCGACCTCCACGAAGGTCGTGGTCGGCAACCCATCTGGTCGCAGCACAAAGGTCGCCACCAAATGGGTTGCTCGAAGGTCGCGACCTCCGCGGAGGTCGCCTAAAGCACAGCCAGCGACATAGATTTGGTCGCTACCAGACCTGCATTGCGACCTCTGCGAAGGTCACGTGAAGGTCGCACCCGCGCCGCAACCATATGGTTCGTCAGCCGCGACCTCCGCGGCAACCTCTCAAGCGAGGTCACATGACCCTCGCCGAAGGGTTGCACAGTGGCGGTGGAGGTCGTGGCACTACGGTTCGGCGTGGCGGGCACAACGGTCACCAGTGACTGCGTGCCCTTCATCGGCAACCGCTCATGAAGAAGAAAGAAGAAGAAGATGAATAGTCAGGGTAAAAAGGGAAAAACGAAAAATCAACGAGGACAGTTTGAGAAGAAATTTTTTTATTTTAAGCTCAGCTCTCCGAGAAGGCTGAAAGGAAGGTTTGGCATTCCCAAAATGGGGCTTGAAAATTTTTACCAAACACCCGGCAATTAGCCCAAGGAGCTTTGGGGGTTCAAAGTGACTTCCAAATGTCACTCCCAAACGCACCATTTGTGATCGTGGCTATGATTTCGAAGCGGAATTTGCTGAAGCAGGTGCAACGTGTTGGTTTCTCTCCACTCAAAGCACTCCCATTCGGTTACGCAAAGCTACGTCACCGTCATCAGCACGACGGCTCTCAATTTCTAGCAAATTAGGGCCTCAGCATTGTCCATCATTTCCAGCCAAAAGAAAAAAAAAAATCGTATTGTCTCACTAAGAATGGAAATCAATCCTTTTCACCACCAGCAACTCCCACGTTAATCGAAGGTTGTCTACTTTTGACTTCAACTTTTTAAAGGGAAAACCAAGTTGAACTTAAATAACTTTAAATAAAGCCACATAGGGCAAATAGTTAGGAAATCTCGCGTGGGGGAACTAAAATAAAAGACTTTTTACTGATTTGACGGTTAAATGATTGAAAAAAAATTATAACGCTCAAGCAAGCCTTATATAAAACTTAAGGGGTGCATGACAACCTTCAATTTCTGTTCCAAAATAATTTTTCTATTCCGATTTGTTTAGAAATAGAAATTCCTTTGATAAAATTATTTTATTTTTCTATTTTTGAAATTGATTTTTGTTCTAGAAGTAGGTTTGGAATAAAAATCAGAAATAAAAATGTTTTACTTTTTCTATTTCTAGAACAGAAATGAGAAATAAAAATTATTCTCATCGTTCGTCCTTGCTATAAACCGGTCCTCCATCCGTTGCCGCCAACCATAGTTCGCCAATCGCCAGTGGTCGCCGCCCACTGCCACCGGTCGCCTACCGCCACTAGCCGCCGGGCCCACCGCCATCCGAAAGATAAAAATTTGTGTCGTTATCAAACGAATAGAAATATAAAAAAAATTATAATAGAAAATTTTTAAAAATATAAATTTTATGTCATTATCAAACGAGTATTTTTGCTTAGAAACTCATTTAGAAATAGAAAAATTTATTTTTCTTCAGAAATCAATTTTCCGACTAGAATGATTATCATTCGCACCCTTAGAGTACTCATGGTGTTCATTTCCCTTCTCAAGTAATATAATTTTTTTTATTTAATTCCTTTTCTTCCTCTTCGTCGGTGGCCAACTGGCCACTGGTGATGCCCACAAAGGGTTGGGCAAGGGTCACTCCCGTCGGTGAGGGCCACCCACTCCGCCCACAAGCAAGGGACGGCCTCGCTTGAGCATGGTGAGCCTCACTCACTTAGAGGCCATCTATGAGGTTGGCCCTCACCAGCCCCAAGTGAGGCTGACCCTCGCTAGATCTGGCAGGGATGGCCTCGCTTGAGGCTGCGAGGGCTAGGCAACCTCGCTGGCTGCTAGCAAGGCCCGACGAGGGCCTGCAAGCCTTTGTCGGCCACGGACGAGGCCACCCTTGTTAGATTCAGTGAGGGTTGGCCTCACCTAGGCGTTGCTCGATCCGGCGAGGGTTGGCCTCACCTAGGCCTCCCCCAATCTAGCGAGGGTGACCTTATCAGCCCTTGCCAGGGCCGATGAGGTCGTCCAGTCCTCATGGATGGCCCCGGGGCGAGGTTGTCCTTCAGCTGTGGTAGGCATGGGTGGCCCTCGTAGACGAAGGCGACCTTCATCCAACCCTTTACGGGCATTACCGGTGGCCAACTGGCCACTGGTGAAGAGGAAGAAGAAGAACCACAACAAAAATAAATAAATAAATAAAATGGGTGAATGACAAATGACAAAAATACCATTGATCGTCGGAAAGTCAAGTCCTTATTTGAAAATGACATAATCACTTCAGGCCTTTATTTGAAACAAATATAGTCACTTTATGTCATCATTTGAAATAACATCCACTTCAAACTCTTAATTGACATAGTGACGATATTTCAGGTCTATATTTGAAATAAGATCAATTTCAGATCCTTATTTGAGAAAAATATGGCATTTTGGATCCCCTTTTGGAATTTTCCCCTTATTTTATTCTAGGGGCGGGGTGGAATAGGCGATATCCGAAAGTGGCGGCCTCTATTTCCATTGGACTCGAAATTGAAAGGATGTCACATGCGGTGGTAGGGCTTGACGACGTGAAAGGAGTGTTAGACGAGGGAGAAGTACTTGTGGTCTTGGGCGGCCACCTAAGGTCTTACAACCTGAGATGTAGCCGGCGGCCACCTACCCTTTGCTGGCCAACTATTTTTTTCTTTTTCTTTTTTATTACCAAAGTCCTTTGTAAATGTAAATTTCTCCAAACATTATTTTGCTCAAAGGTACTTCGTAAATGACTTTTAGATTACAATTTACCAAACGCAATTTGTTTTTAGAAAACTCATTTAACTTAAAATCATTTGCATTGTCCCAAAGACTTTTCCCAATAATCCAACCAAACACACCCAAAGTTAAATATAAGAGAGATATAAACATAATAAAATTATCCTATGAGAAAGTGGGATAAATATGAATGTGATTTTTAATATCCATGATAAAAAAAAATTATTATAGGACCTGTGCATATTTAGTTCATTTGAGAACTTCTTAAATTAATGAAATTAAAATCATATTTCAATATAAATAATATTTAAATTCTAATATAAGAATGTTAAAATAAAAAGTACAAATTTAATTATTTTAATTTAATCTTATTATTTATATATTCAAATGTAATTGCTTGTGAGAAGAAGGATAATAGAATCTTTGAATTTTTATTACTAATATCAGAAATTGATTTTTTTAGTCCAAATAAAATGAATTGTATTTTTATTTGTTTTAGCTATTTTTATAATATAAATTCAAACATAAATATTTATATTTATATTTATTATATATTTTAGGTATTTTAGTATTTTAGGTATACTAGTACAGTTTACTATTTAATGAAATTTTATTAGAGAATGATGGAAGGGGAAGAAAAATAAAAAGAAATTAAAAAGAGAGAAAAATAAAATTTAAAAAGTAAATAAAAATAAAGCATGCAAAAGTGTCACGACAGATTTTTACCGTTCCCGTTTGTAAATTTTTTTGTTCATTTTACTAATATAACATTTATACCAAACAATGTACGTATCCACTTCTATCTCGCATTTTATATCTCGACTTTATTGTTGTAATCATCAAATGATGGATACAATATAGTAATATCCCGGATTGCATATCTTATCCTATCAAATCTGAAGCCAAAGTGATACATTTGTGATATATTTACCTTTTGTTAGTTTTCATTAAATTTTACCATCAAAGAATTTTATGATACGTGATAGTTCATGAGTTTATCAGTTTATGGTTTTATCCTGCGTTTATCATAGTTATCCTAATTTGTGGTTTTTCGTGGTACTAATTCAATTTAAAAGAATTTGATAGATGATAAATTTATCATAATTATACAAATTCATGAGTTTTTGTGGTTACAAATTATTTTAATAATAATTTGTCGTTTATCAAATTGGGGTTTTTAGTTTAAAATTAATTTGGGGATAAATTTATCATAAATATATCGATTTGAGGTTTTCAATAATTTTAATTTTTAAAATAATTAATTAATTCACCTACTCGAAGTTCGTCTCTCCTGTCCCCTTTAGCATGGTATCGTGGATCATACTAGAATGCAATTTTGAGATAAATTTACCATAAATATATTGCTTTGAGATTTTTGATGTTATTAATATTTTAAGTTAATTAATTAATTCACTCACTTGAAGTTCATCACTCTCGTCCCCTTAAGCACGGTATTGTGGATCCTACTAGAAGGCGAGTGCGTCCTTTGGGCACCGCATAAAAACATCGTGCACCGGCAGTGATGGCCATCAGTGAGATGGTCGGTCGCCAACCCAAGGCGCACGAGGAGCGCTACTTAACTCCCCTTGAGCCTCGTGTCAAAAGTTTCTGGTGGTGGCGGAATCGGTTCGGTCACCACGCATCATCCCTCGCTATATATAGTCTTTACGGAGAAACGGCATATTCTCTATTCTCACCTTTTATATTTATTTATTTATAAGGTCGGGGCGTCGACTGAGGCGCAAAATCAAAACCCCAAAATCGTCTCCTTCGGTCGATTCACGCCAACTTCGATAGAAGGACCTCGGACCCCTCTCTCTCTCTCTCTCCTCTGTTGAAATCCTCCTCTGCGAATTCCATCTCCGGCGGTCGAGCAAGATGCATTCCAATCACCTGCTTCTTGAGGAGCCCATCAGGATGGCGTCGATCCTCGAGCCTTCCAAGGCCGTGAGTTCTCCCCGCTCCCCCTCTTCTTCCTGTCCGGTCCTTTTCTAGATTGATTCGTGTTCTTTGCTTTCTTGGCTGTCTGGATCTGCGCCCGATTCGAATTGTTGTCGGTGGGGGTGTTTGGTTTGTCGTTGCGCTGCCCCTACCCGCCCTCGCTTCGATCGTGATTGTTTTCTTACAACCTTTTTGTTTTGTTCTCGTGTTTTTGATGGGCAGAGCTTTTTCCCAGCTATGACGAAGATCGTGGGGACTCTTGGTCCCAAGTCCCGCTCGGTTGAGGTCATTTCCGGTTGTCTCAAGGCTGGAATGTCCGGTAATTAGTTTGTATTGGAGTTTTGGTGCTCGAAGTTTGATGGTTTCTGTTGATTGTAGGCGGGAATTAGGGTATTGAGTTTCCAGCTCGTAGGGTAGAGGAGGTTATGATAGCGTCTGATGCGCCCTTTTGGTTGGACAGTGGCTAGATTCGACTTCTCTTGGGGGAATCCCGAGTACCACCAGGAGACTTTGGAGAATTTGAAGGCCGCCATCAAGAGTACCAAGAAGCTTTGCGCCGTAAGTTCCTCACGGCGACTCTTGTGTTTCAAAGTTTAAAAAGATAACACCTTAAGGTTGAGGCACTAACAGAATTTTTTTGTTGGGTTGGTTTTGCCAGATTTCATCTCTTTATTTATCAACTAAGTTTTCAATCAATAGGTGAAAAAGATGCCATTTTGATGTTTCATATTCGAAGTAAATTACAGAGGCTGTGCAGGCAGTCTCTTTTTTTCCCTTTTTGGGGACAATGTGGATTCAGTGTTCTTTGAGCGCCGATGGTGATTCTTCTTGTGTTTGTGCATTCACAGTTTCACTTACGCTATGTATCACAAACCAAGAGGGAAGAAAAAAGAAAAAAAAACACCCATAGATTTAAATTTTCACTGCGCTTCCTTCATAGAAATTTCAAAATTTTCAAAATTTTCCATTTAAAATTTCATTTTTACCACTCTCCAAAACATAGCCTTACTCTTCTTTTGTGATATCTGTCAAAATTTTCCATTTAAAATTTCATTTTTACCACTCTCCAAAACATAGCCTTACTCTTCTTTTGTGATATCTGTCTTTAATGAGTTTGAGAATAATGGAGGAGTTTTGTTTATCATCAGGTTATGCTGGATACAGTTGGACCTGAGTTGCAGGTGGTTAACAAAAGTGAAAAGGCCATCTCACTGCAGGCTGATGGTGTTGTTGTTTTGACACCTGACCAAGAAAAAGAGGCCTCTTCAGAGCTATTGCCTATTAATTTTGACGGATTGTCAAAGGTAGTAATTTAATTTTGATCCTGTTGTCATATCGCTAGACATTCCAGTTTTGCTTTGTTCGTTGAATGCACTCTTGTGTGATCAGTTTGAACGTGTTGTTGATATTCTACTGTGGATGAAAAGTTTTCAGTTCGTCTTTGGAGTTTGAATTAAAAAAGTGCCTTCTTGATAGAATTATTATCAAGTGCAAGGTTGTGTCTTTTCTTTACATGTTGCATGAGCCTTGTATAGTC
This sequence comes from Eucalyptus decipiens, assembly GCA_014182575.1. NCBI lineage: Eukaryota > Viridiplantae > Streptophyta > Magnoliopsida > Myrtales > Myrtaceae > Eucalyptus > Eucalyptus decipiens. The sequence goes on along the minus strand of CM024619.1, from coordinate 27,836,530 downwards.
AGCTTTGAGTTGATCAAGAAATAAATAATAATTTGTCCCTCCCTCTAAATTCAATCATTGTTTTATTTTTACAAACCTTATGTCATTGGCATGTCTTTCACAGATACTTCTTGAACCAATGTTCAGGATCTGGGAAGTATGTGTGTGAACGGATAATTTTTGGTGGTGGGAGGGTGGTTTTCATGGTGATATTTTAAAATGTTCTTATATGTGAGAGGGACTTGAGTATGCCAGGACTTTTCTGGACCTAAGCCCACATCTTCATGGTTATTTTGCTCTATTACATGCCTAAACATATTCATTAGTTTGTCTCTTAAATTTGGATGATACTTTCCCCAGTTTGAAAGATCAATGTTTTGCTTTTCTATTGCAGGCAGTGAAGAAGGGAGACACCATCTTTATTGGTCAGTACTTGTTCACTGGAAGTGAAACAACTTCTGTATGGTTGGAGGTAGGAAAGATCAGTTTTAGCAATCTTATTTGGTGATGTATTTTTACCTCTCTCATGTTTTAACTTCGAGTGTCATGACTAATATGTTTGACTATGTGTGGGCAGGTGTCTGAAGTAAAAGGAGATGATGTGGTTTGTGTGATAAAGAACTCCGCTACATTGGCTGGATCACTATTTACCTTGCATGGTTCTCAAATTCGTATAGAGCTGCCTACACTTTCTGATAAGGACAAGGAGGTATGTTGCTTTGGATTCTACACATAATACAGTAATAACAGCAATAAAAACGAAGCAAGTTTTCTTTCACGAAGTGTGTTTGCTATATAAATCTTATCACAATATTGCACTTGGCTCTATGTTGGACAATTTACTTCCTTTGAGCTGTTCTTTATTGTTTACCCTGGAAATTATTTTTGGTAAATTCAGGTTATAAGCACATGGGGTGTTCAGAATAAAATTGATTTCCTCTCACTGTCGTACACCAGGCATGCTGAAGATGTCCGCCATGTAAGGAAAAAAAAGTTATTATCTGCCCGCATTTTTTAACGATGAGTTTTACTTCTTAAATCACAGTGTTTCTAGCAGTTCTGGGAAATATTGGAGTAACAGGATTTTCTTTTTTATGATGCAGGCTCGTGAATTTCTTTCCAAATTGGGTGACCTTAGTCAGACTCAGATTTTTGCAAAGATAGAGAATGTAGAAGTGAGTGCGCTGTAAGAGAAGGGTTATTGTTCGTTGGAAAATTGAGCATATACTTACTATCTGTTCCTCTTAACTAGGGTTTGAATCATTTTGATGAAATCCTCCAAGAAGCTGATGGTATCATTCTTTCCCGTGGAAATTTGGGTATTGATCTTCCACCTGAGAAGGTAAGACATTGTTGAGATGCTTTATGAGTTTCTGATCCTAATTAAGTGCTATCTTAAGCTGCATACATGTATTAATTGACAGTTTCTCCTCATATTAGCAAGATGATATGCTTAGATAATTCAGTAACCTTCTTAAAGTAGCATACAAATGCTGAATACTTGTCTATGGTAAAAATGATCATATCATGTGATGCATGGATCTTTGGGTGCACAAAAATTAGTAGATCCTAGAAATGACATTTTCTTTTGTTTTTTGTTCTGTCTATGATCAATTTTGACAGTGTTGTGTAATGTGCAATTTATTTACAAAAGCCGCAGAGAGCTGTAAAATTGACTCTTGGATTATCTCAAATATCTCAAGGTTCCAAATTTAGACTTATAATCAATGGTGAGCTATATACATGATCATATAGGCATTCATGTTTGTCATCTCACACTGTTCTGGATGGATGTGTTGCTGGCTAGATTCTGTAAAGCTTGTTTGTGAAGGCACTGGTTCCAAGAAATTCTCTCTTTCCTTCCTACTCAAAGATCTGCCACTTCTCTGTTTACCTTTTTGTTAGGATATTTTTCCTGGATGGACCTTGGGTGATTCTCATTGCTAATCAGTTCTCTTACTTTTCCAGGTGTTTTTATTTCAAAAGGCTGCTGTTTACAAATGCAACATGGCTGGGAAGCCTGCAGTAGTTACTCGTGTCGTGGACAGTATGACAGATAACCTGAGGCCAACTCGTGCTGAAGCGACTGATGTAGCTAATGCTGTATTGGATGGTGCGTAGATAGTTCATTAACCACAAAGAATTGTAGAAGATTGCGATTTATTCTGTCTCTCCTTAAGGAGGCTATGGTGGAAGTATTCCTGCTCTTTCTTCCTTCTATTATTCTGATACTTTAACTTTTTAATGTGCTTGCAGGGACTGATGCAATTCTTCTTGGTGCTGAAACTTTGCGTGGATTATATCCTATAGAGACTATATCAACTGTTGGTAGAATTTGTTCAGAGGTAGGTCATCTTCTTTTAAGTACATCTTGTTCAGACATCAATACTATACTAGCATTATACACATACTTGTATTGGTAGTTCATAAATGTGAAGCTACTCATTTTTGAAGTTTATCATTTTCATTATGTACTTCAGCATGTGCCTGGAAAAGTTACTTCCTTGCATGTGCAAACTGAACTTATTTGGAGAGATGGGTTCTTAGAATGACTGGGTTGGATGCCATTTTCTCCGTCCGAGTCTAGCGCGACACTCAAGCAGGATGGGAATTTTTATAGCTGTTCAACACATAGATTTTATTTTTCTTATTTACTATTTTCTTTTTTTTTTTTTTTGGGGGGGGAGGGGAGAAGGAATTGTTAGATGTTTAAGCATGCACGCTTATATTCAAAGTGATTGTTCTCAACAGTGAACTGCAACAGTCCTTCCAGACAATTGCCTTGGTTGTTACAGGTGATTTGTTTTGTCCGTTCAGTCCGAGAGCTGAAAAAGCAAACTAGGTGAACAGTTTGGTTTTTTTGGTTTACTTTCACTAATCAGTAGAATAATGGAATGCAAGTGTAGGTGTCAAGATCATGTTCAACTCTTTTATTGAGGAATGAACCTTTGTGCCTGTTGAAATCGAAACTAAAACAAATCAAATAGTTTGATTGTCACAAGTATGCCTCAGAATGATTCCACCTTTCAATGTAGACCGTCCCACCTCGCAGCTTTCATGCCTAGAATGATTCTGAAATATTGCTCTATTAAGATCCTTTTTCTTGGTTTGTGAGACATTGTCGTATTGAGGTGATTCTCAGTCCTCAGTGAGAGTTTGGAAGTTAAAGTGTTTGTATTTATTACTGATTTCTTCTTTATTTAGTCCTCATAATATACAAAGTAACTGGGATTCTGACCTCAAATAAAATAGGCTGAGAAGGTGTTCAATCAAGATCTTTATTTCAAGAAGACTGTCAAGTATGTTGGAGAACCAATGACCCATTTGGAATCTATTGCTTCATCTGCGGTATGCTATCGGTTTCTTCTTTCATCATTTTCTGATACATGCTTGTAGACAATGCTCTTCACTTTCGCATGGAATAATTGTGACTAGATCATCTTGAGTTTTCTCAGGTACGAGCAGCAATTAAGGTGAAGGCATCTGTTATTATATGTTTTACTTCTTCTGGAAGGGCTGCAAGGTATCCTTCTGTTGATCTTCTCATCCCTTCATCTGTAGATTATTTCATTTTTCCTGGTTGTTTTATAATTCTTGTTGTATGAATGGACCTTTAGCCACATTTTCAGAGCCAAATCTTATTCCATGAAATTGCAGGTTGATAGCTAAGTACAGGCCGACGATGCCCGTTTTATCAGTTGTCATACCTCGTCTGAAGACAAACCAACTTAAGTGGAGCTTCAGTGGTGCTTTTGAGGTATGCTCTTGCTCTTCCTTTCTTTATGGTCTTTTCACTGTTGTGGTCGTCTTGTCAGTTAATTTCTATTGACCTAAGTGTTAGACATATAGGAGAAAAATAGAAGGAAGAAATGCAGGTAATAATTTGTTCGGGAAGGTATGCGGGGCATAGCAGCTGTTTCCAGTTTATCCTTTCTTCCCCAACTACTTCAGTGACATTCACTAGCTGATATTATTTAACTTTTGAAATAGTTGGTTTTTTTGGTTATGATAATATATTCCCTTCTATATTCACACATCCATTAACTTGCTCACTAAAATCTACATTTTGCATTTTAAGTGTTACTTTTCAAATATCTCACGCACAGCATGAGTATGTTAATTAGTGTTAAATATTTGTAGCAACAAATGCTAATGTGATTCCTTTATGTTTTATTTTGCACATATGTTCTTAATGCTTTAAGGCACAGGCTGCTTGATACACTTTTCTGCGTCACCATATGCTACTACAGAAAGATGTATCCTATCTCCCCATTTTCTAGCAATAGGAGTTTAACTTGTTTGTTTGATGAGGAGGTACCGCCTGATGGAAGATGTGACAGCATATATGAGATGGAAAATGATTCTGCTGTGTCTCATCTCTCCACACCTATCTGTCCACTTAGGCACTTTGTTTGGGGAGGTAGGTGAGGAGGAGGTAGTTGCTGGTGGGAGGACAAAAGAATGAGAAATACAACAGGCAAACTAAATATGTGGTTGAAGAAACAAGATGTATAGAACACTTACAGTGGAATCGTGACCTTCTTAGCAATATAGAAGATTCTAATTACTGTGTTCACTAAATTAGGGAACATTGGGGGGGAGGAGCAGAAAATTGGGCTGTAAAGTAAGTTTTGAAAAGTTAAAAACTTCATGAGTAGTGGAAGGATAGAAGATTTAATATATTGTAGATTTTGCATTTTCCTCACCCACCTTGCTCCCAAGCATAGCATAAATATCAGTGCTTCATGCAAACATGTTTGGTCGATTGCATGTGTGTTGCCTGCATGCTCTTCTGTTTTGCTCCTGTATAAAAACACACTTACAGCTAACCTTTCTACTTAAGTAGATAATTGATGTCCTAATGGTTGATCATCTAATGAAGCTGCCTTGCTTTGCATAGAATATACATACTTTTTCCTCAGTATTATCTGGATCAAATTACTATTGTAGAGTGATAACAGTAGCAGAAGATGCTCTTTTATGTTTAGCTGCCATTGCTGAAGATTCGGATCTTGTTTGTTTAGCATTAAGCATGAGTAAAAATTAAATAGGAATTTATATGTCAACATTTATATGTTATTGTTTTGGTTTGAAAAAAGAGTCGGTACCCGTGCCACGAGATCAAGTAAAAAGTAAAAGTTAATCCAGAGACACATCAGTAGGCTACCCTTTATATTAAGCATGGTTCAAAATTCTACTTCTATCTTTGGTGAATGAGGGAAATGGGAGGGAGGAAAATTTGGAGAGAAAAAGATGAAAAATATAAAATTGTTTTGAGTAGGGAAATGAGGGAACAAATCATACATGTTGCAGAAGATGCCAAATCAAACGCATCCTTTATTATTGAGTAATGCATCTGATGCATGGAACTACAAGCGTCCTTTCTCTCACTTAACCAATACTGATGGGATAAGTTCGCGTGAAAAAAGTCTTTTGTATCAATATGTTAATTGACTATGCATTGGTCTATGGCCAGATAAAAGAACCTGCAGAATAGCTTGTGAAAACTTATAAGCAGTCTGATAATGGTGGCACTGTACTCTTCGTCCTTCTAGTTTTATTTTTCTCTAACAGTTAACTTTTTGTTTATATGTTCTCTTTATTTATTTGCTTTATTAATGAACTCTTTAATTCTCAGGCACGGCAATCACTCATAGTAAGAGGTCTCTTCCCCATGCTTGCTGATCCTCGGCACCCTGTGAGTTCTATAATCTCTATCTTTTGGTTCTTTTGTTGCAGTTCAGTGCATGTTTACATTCAGCTGAGTATATGTACTGATTTTAGTGCATCTGCTTACGCTCTGTAATCTATAAATGACGTTTCTTTTTCCTTTTATTTTGAAAAGTCTTCAATTTCATCTATCTGACAATATTAGAAACAAAAGGCGCCAGCCCTGTTTTGACTTAAGCATTGAGGGATATTCACAGTTATATAATCCTGGTATTGATGGAGAACACTGCGACTTTCAGCACATGTATATACAAAAGTGAAGATAAGAACTGTAAGGAAGACTTGAGTGAACCTCCAGATTGTTGATACTAGCGATTACAATTTCCAAGCAAGAAAGTCAGATTTGTTTGTTAAATTATGCCTTCTTTGTTGATTTTCCTAGTAGAGGGATTAATGCCAAGATGGATATATAATGATATGCATCCCCCTCTAAATCTGGCGAAAAATATACAAAGGATGATACTGCACTGATTGCTATGTCCTTCCATTGGGTGAGGCTAGAATCGTACTCTTTAGGTGATTTGTCCTGAGATTGTGTATACAATTGCACTTGATGATGTAATTTAGATGCTACGCATATTTTCCCGCGAAGCTTGTAAGCAGAAGGAAAGATAATGTTGTGTTTTTTGTGTTTCCTCCAACTTCTCAACACTAGCTTGCTTTGTTATTCTCACCATAGGGTTCACTTGATGTGGTAATATTTTTGTCCCGATGCATTGAGGGAGCTTAATGCTTGTGTTCATGGGTAGCTCTAGGAGAAAGTGCAAACGGTGTTACTTTTTGTCTTTTTGTTCATCTTGGTCGTCCTCGCTCCTTGTTTTAGTGACTTAAGAAAGTTTAGTTGACTTGGCCCTCGAGAATTTCTGTGATTGTCTTTTTCTTATGGTTATTGGCATTTTGAAGTTTCATATTTGCTTGTATTTTTCCTGCAGAGAATGTTAATCTTTAGTCTGATTATCTTCGCATTTTCTGTTGCCCCTAATTTGAGCCGTGACCTTCCTTTGGTCTTTTATGAATGGCATACTCATTACTCTGTCATAGCCTGATTATTAGGTAATTGATTGGATGGAGAAAGAAAAACAAAGTGGTGCATGTTCTTGTTTCTTGGTTCTTTTCATCATCTTCTCTTATGGAGGAAATGCCTTCGACTGCTTTACAGGCGGAATCCACAAGTGCAACAAATGAATCCGTTCTGAAGGTTGCTCTCGATCATGGAAAGGCATCTGGAATTATAAAGTCCCACGATCGTGTTGTGGTTTGCCAGAAAGTTGGAGATGCTTCTGTGGTTAAGATTATTGAGCTCGAAGATTAATGCATACATACTATCAACCCCTTTACTGAAAGGGGAAAGAAGGGTGGAGAATCTTTGTCCAGAAATTTAGGGAATGTGGATGGTCTTTTGCTCTGTGTTACCTCCGAGATATGATGGACTTGGAAGGGGTTTTGGAGGTAGATTATGATCTAACCTGTGTTGAGGAATACTTGTTTTTTTTCTTCCATAATGAAGTAAGGTAGGGAGGTGACTGACTCCCCATATGTTCGAAGTGTCAAATGTTATCCTGAGGAATTGAATCTTTGCAGAAACTCTTGTGGAATAAGTTTACTTCGCACGTTTCTGTTGCGATTTCTTGCGTCTGGGAGTTGGTATCCATTTCGCACCAACACTTTGATGCGTTCTAATAATTTGATTCTCACTATTTTCGAGTAAGTTTTTGTTAGCCATAAGATTTCTCTTGAAAAGTTACGTGGAACTAAAAAAATAAATGACCGGAAAAGAGGATGCCTGTGTTTATATTGAAAAAGAAAAATTCCTCAAATTTTTTTGTTCTTGCTGTTTTCTCGGCTAACAATTGGGGTGGCATTTATCATTATCCATCGTGTAGATCTTAGGTAATTTAGTGTTGAATCCAACCTCTAAACCCATGAACTCGTAGGTAAGTCATCTACCGTCCTGGTGCGTTAGGAACCAGTGATGATCCGTGCAATGCACGAGTTAATCAACTGATTGCACCGATAACCACAACGTCAGTTGCACAAAACATTTGTTGGGAGTCAATCATATATGGGTTGGATGATATGAGTTGGTCTATGGACAATTTTTATAAAATATGCTGAATCGGATTTGAAAAGAGATGGGAAAATTATTCAAAGAGTCATAAATTTATTGTATTTTTGTTAGTTCAATTTTAAATATTTCATTTTTACTAGTTAAGTAATTTCAGTTAATTTCGACTAAAATTTGCCAACGTAAATATCGACATCATACACCGACGTGAACATTTTTAAATAATATTTTGAAATTTATATATATATATATATATATATTTTATTTTTTTCCTTTTCTTTGTTTTTTCTTTGTGGTTTTGAAGCCCTAACTCCAAAATCAGGAAAAAAAAAAAAAAAAAACAAAAAACAAAAAACAAACAAAGGAAATAACATAAAAATTTCACAAAAATATTAAATATATATATATATTTTTAAAAATGTTTATGTGAGCACTTGGCAAAAAGTGCTAACATAAACATGTGAGCACCTAGCTATTTATATCGGTAATTTTCAAAATTAGTAGGATAGACTCAATTAGCAAAAAGTGAAAATGCTTAAAACTTAATTGACAAAATTGAAATGTTTATAATTAAATTGGCAAAAGTATAATATGATTATGGCTTTTTGGACAATTTTTCCGAAAGTTGAATATGCACGATTTAATTTGAGTAAATATAATTATTGTGATAGATTTTGGGCATTAAACTCTACATATGTGGAATCTAGTCAATCTATAAAGTTAACGCTATAACATAAAATTCATCTATTTTATTTAACAAGTGTTATTGGCCATTTAAATGAGTTCAAAAGATTATCATATATTTGTCATACATTATTAGTCAATCAATGCAAATTTAATAGTAGATTCAATAGATTCTTTTATATATGTTTAAACGTTCCCATAAGTCAAGACGTCTAATTTGATTCATTAAACTTTTGACGGATGTTATGTTGTCTACCGTGTTTGAACCGTTGTTTAGTGCATGCAAATCCATGCGATAACTTGCTCGCCTGCCATGGTGCCTAATTTCTTCAGCCGCCTCCCCAACTACTTGCGCAGATTTACATATAATGCTGCAGGGAAAATTAAGGTTCTCTTCCCCCTTCTGAAGCTTAAGGACGAAGATGAATACGTGTGGAACGGTGAACGGAATCAGGCTTTCGAAATGCTCAAGCAATGCTTGTCAGAGCCACCTGTTCTAGTGCCACCTTTGGCAAGCCTTTCGAACTTCACGTCTCTGCTTCGATGGACCCAGTGGGTGCTTCGTTGGCTCAAGAGGATGGGGAGAACCGTCTTCTATACTAGTAGATTCTTGAACAAAACAAAATGTTACTTGTTCTCCTAAAAAAAAAAAAAAAACATCAAATGAGTGAGTTAGGTTGAATTTGGATTGAGTAAAAAATGATCCAACAACTCAAATTGATCTATCTAACCCAATTTTATATTATACACATTAATGGCTCACACCCAATTTAATCCAAACTCAAAACATACCCAACTTGACTAATATTACTAAAACACATTCGTATTTAATCCATTTACAAATCCCCTCATCCCTGCCCATTTAATCCGTTTGAAGCTTTTCATGTAAAAATGTTATTTCGATCAAATTTTATATCAAATAAAAAAATTTAAAAAAAGTTATCAAGTACAATTCCAACTTCAGGAGATGATCTTCTTGTCATTAAACTTTTTATTTTGGTCGGACGTGTTATTAGACTTGGCATGTTGAACTTTGTGACCTTATTTACTTTAATGTGTAATGCAACATGTAACATATTGTTGTTTATAGTTTTTTATTTGTAATCGAGTTAGTGTTGTTTACCTATAAACATCTATCTAAAAAAGGTAAACATAATAAAAGAATTGCTTTTAAGCTTCTCGCTTAATTTAACTCATTTGGCCTAGGCAAGATTTCTGGATCGTCTTCCTCACATCGCTAGGATCCAAACTCTAGACTTGCTGCTGCCATCGCTCATGTTCTCCCGAAGTGGGGAGAGATAGAGAGAGAGAGAGAGAGAGAGAGAGAGAGAGTCTAATAGAAAAGTGTAGGAAGGTAATTATCAAGGCTCGAAATGACAAGGAAGAGTTTGGGAAATTTTCTCTTTACATGTATGAACCTGTCTTTTTTGACTCGCTATTTTGAGGAAGCGAGCAAAGGAAAAATTGAATGTCAATTTAAATTAAATAATATTTATTATATTTATTGACATTTGTTAAGTATTTATTGATTTTGAAAAATCTGATGGAAGAATTTTAGAGAAACAGGGCCCATTTGTGAAGAGAATGAAAAGCTGAAAAATGGGACCTTCTCTGTAAGAATTTGGCATGTAAAAAATGCATAATCAGTCTATATGAGTTCAATTTGGGTTAATTAAAAATCCATCATGACCCATTTTACCTGGCCTTGTTTTTTCATGAACCCATTATGATGATCCACTTTGTTGCTAAATGTGTTACCCATTCGAGTAGGGGCCCATGAAATATTAGTTGCAAAATGGGTTTAAGAGAAACTTTATCTCTTTATTTCTTAGTTAATAAATTGAGGCATTACTTGCTTTTACAATACTGCGTACGGTTGCTCATTCAGATATCATCAAAATACATCTTTTAAGTCCTTTAATAACCAGTCAAAAAAGATAAATTCTTTATAAGAACTATTCACTAGTACCCACTAGTACCATACATGGCTTGTGTGTTTCTAAATTCAATATGCTAAGGGCGCGTTTAGTAACGATTATGTTCTCGAAACAATTTCGGATTAGAAATAATTTTTTTTTTATTTTGTTCCTAGGAACAATTTCTAAATATTTTAAGCCGTTTGGTAATGTCCAAAATTTTTAATTCCGGAATAGAATTGCGTTTAGTAGTGTGTTCAAAATTTTTACTCCAATTAATTTTCTTTTAATTTTTAAATAATTTTATTATTATTTTCTTATTTTCTTTATTTTCCTTTTTCTCTCCTATTCTTCTTCTTCAAGTGGCTAGCGACCTCACCGAGCTTCACCGCTCTTGGCGAGACCGGCCCTCGTCGGCCGAGTCTCGCCTGGGGCTAGGCAAGGCCCGCCTAGCTACCAATGAGGCTTGGCCTTGCCAAATCATGAGGCTCAACCTCACCGGGGTTGGGTGAGGACCGCCTAGCTACCAACGGGGCTGGGCGAGCCTTGCTTGGCCACCAGCGAGGCTTGGTCTCGCTAGGGTTGGGCAAGGCTCACCTGGCCACCGACGAGGCTCACTGATGGTCAGGTAAGCCTCGCTAGTGGCTGGGCTTGCCTTAAGCAAGCTTATCGGACTGGTTGTTGGTGACCGACGGTGGCGGGTGGCGGACGGTGGACTATGGCGGATGGCAACCGTGGCGATGGCAATAGATGAAGAAGAAAAAAAGGGAAGAAAAAGAAGATAAAACGGAAGAAGAAGAAGAAAATGGCTTGATTCTTAGATTTGTTCTCGGGAACATGAATTTTCTTATTCTATTCTAAATTTACTTCTAGAAACAAACAAAAAAAAAATAGAAATTTATTCTCAGAAACAAAAATTTTACCAAACACGATTCTGTTTCAAAATTACTCTCGGGAACAAAAAATTAAAATCCGACACTATTGGGATGGTTACCAAACAGGCCCTAATTAAGTCTTTTCATGTAGCGTTTTTCTAGAGGCTCCGTGTTACTGCAGATATCCTTCGTTTATAGTTTCTAGTTTTTTTAATGAAGTACTCCCGTCAAATTAGACAATAGGCGAACCATTGACCGACTGTTATTTCTCGTGAATAAACTTGCTTCTTGGACTAAATCTGAATGTATGGGGTCCAGCTCATAGCGAGGACAGCCTGACGTGCTTCATCTGCATTTATTTAAGGAAATAGGAGAAGTTGCAGTGCATGCTTGAAAAAATCGATTGTACACCAACCAATTTGCATTACTAATAAGTCAACATCATCATAATCAATTCAAAAGTCAAAACAGAAAACCCAAACCGACTTTCAATCCTCATATACGCACGGGTCTTGCGGATTCATGATCCATGCGCGTGCATCTTTCCTCTTCACGGGCATCATATAAAAGAAATTGGAGGTTTGATTGTAGCTGTTCTCTTTCGAGCATGTTTGCCTTTGACTTTCGGAATCAAATGTGCACGCGAGGAGTCATGAATAGCTGACGGCATGAAACAGAAGACGCACGGAATTATTTAATAGCATAAGAAACTTTCTGGCAAGACGTGACGCAAAATTAAAAGGAGAGCAAAGGAGAAGGACAAGACGGCAGATATGCATGTGCGTCCACGACGTTCTAGACTAAAATTACTCCAAAACACTTTATATCCTCTGAAAGAATTTCTGTAATTTGCGTTTCCGAAGTTATTTTTGACGTCATTATAGGAAAAGGGACTTTGTTAGAAGTGTCTCTCGTATACTTGTCTAGCAAATAATTGACAAAACTTCGCATATTTGAAATCCGTAACTTGTTTCCTGCTATTTTATGTATGTTTAAGTAAGTGTTCTAAATTACTCGTTCCATTGAACAGTTAAAAAAAAAAAAAAAATATATATATATATATATATATATATATATATATATATATATATATATATATAACTCACCAAATTTAAATTGATGATTTTCAAATTGGTAATTGTACCATTACTTAGTTGTCTGATTGTTGTTTTTTGTGCCATTTGGTTCTCTTATAACTTTTTGTGCAATATAGTCCTTTAATTTTCGGAATTCATACAACCAAGTCATTCCTTTTCGTTGCTAACCACATTAAACCGTTGACATGACAAAATTTGGACATGTGGTGCCACATCAACAAATAAGAGAGAGAGAGAGAGAGAGAGAGGTGTGTAAGCCGTGTTAGAGAAGTTACGCATTAAAGAATTGGTTTAATGCAGGGTAAGCTCATAAGTAGGCTTATAACTCATTAATTTAAATTTTTGAGTGAATGTAAATTTAACTAGATAATGATAGGTTTGGAGACTTGCTCTTGCCTATCTTTATGGGTAAAAGTATCGAATTTTTATTGCGATATATCAATAGATGCAATCTTGGCATGCTAGACCTTCACAAGACAGAGGGGGTAGGAGGGAGGGGCGCTTAAGAGTGTGTCGCCTCCCCCTTGGGACCTCTGACAAGATTGGCGTATGGGGTGGTAGGCAAGCGTCGTCCCGCACTCGAGGAGTGCCCCTCCCATTTCTAGTGGCAAGGTTCATCCATGACCCTGGTATTGATGGTGCAGACTCCAGAGGGCCTCATAACTCTCCTCGAGGTTACATCCTTTTTGATGTTTCGATCGTGAGTACATGCCATTTTGCTGGTACAGCAACACTGATTTGTTTAGAATAAACAAAGTAACAAAAACAGTTTTGCAAATAAAAATATCATTTTGAAATGCCAATAAAATTACTTACTAAGTTGAAAAATGCCAATTGTAGTAATATGAATTTAGTGATAGCATGAAAAAATTACACATTTTTTTTTTCTTTTTGAATTCTTATCATCCAAAGTCTTGCTTCCATGACGTGAAAGGCGAGTGCCTAGTAGGTGTATCTAATAGACTTGGGCTGGATACTTCGAATATTTTTGGGTCTTCTCTCTTTTGAGGTATAGATTAAAATTAAGGAGTATCATAACAACTCAGATACTTGAACCGAATCGAAACACATTAAACCATAACAGTTTGGGTACTTGTCCAAATTCAGCAACCTTGAATGCATCTACGTCTACTCGCACCCACTAGGTGCAGCGTGACCGGACCCTTCCCTCATTAAACATGGACAAGAGGCCAAATAAGCCTAGATCTAAGGCTTGCCTTTGGTGGAGACTCAGCCTTAAATTTGGGTTGATCCTATGTTGACAGTTCAGTTCAGCCCCAATCCGAGGTTGAAGGGGGTTAATGGACATTGCTGGTGGCTCATGCGACATCGATGATCACCATCGACTCTAGGTTTGGCAATTGCAGAGGCAGGGGAGGAAGAGGAGAGAGATAGAGGTGTGATTGGCTGGATTTAGGTGGCTCGATTCTTGCCGTCGAGCTAGAAGGTGGGCCGCCGGGTTGCCAATGACATTGGGGGCGAGGGACAATGGCTATGGTGTGACTAGGGCATGGTAGTTGAAATAAGTCTCTCTTTCCACGTATATTTTATACAATCAAATTTTGTAACGGAACTTAATTAAACTCTTAAGTTCGAGTACATTAATTAAATTTTAAATATTTATGAAGTTGAATAAACTTGTCTAAATTTTCAAATGAAATACAATTTGAACTCATAATCAAGAAATCACTAGTAAGTCACTCAATTATTCTATATTCACAATTATATCTCACCAAATTCGATTATACACACACTCTTTGTTTTCTAGTTCTAGAAATAATCTAACTTGTTTCCTATGTGTACTCAATATTAAAGAAAATTAGGTTAAGTGCCACAAAAAGGATGATTTGCAAATCAATTCTAAACTTATTTATTTTTAATAAACTTTACAATTTTGTTAATGCATTCTTAAACTTTCTGTGCAAAATTTGAAATCGTTCTGACTAATTGCTATTCGAAATTGTTAACGTGACATTGAATCATCACTAATTATCTTATTTGACACATTGATGTAAATAATTTTATGGGAAATAATGTTTCATATGGATCACTATATCACTAATTTATGAAAATAATCGATAAAAATAACTATATTGAATGCATCAAAAAGGTTAATGAGGGAATCGACATCCGTGCGTTTATAAGTAGGACTGGATTGGTAATGTATTTTTTCGCCATAAGGGGAAGAGTGAAAATGAAAAAGAAATAATAATTAAAAAAAAAAAAAAAAGCCGAAAAGCACGCGATAGTCTCGAGGCTTTGCTCGCACTTGCCTCTCCTACCTCCCTCCTCTCTCTCTCTCCCTGTCAAAATCATATAAAGCTCTAACCCCTTCTCTCGATACCTCCATTACACTCTTTGTACGCATACCGTTTCCTCTCTATCTCTCGAAGACTCCTCTCTATCTCTCTCTCTCCCTCTCTCTCTGCGCGTCGAAAATGTCGTGCTTCAAGGGAAAGTACCACGGTATTGCTCTCTAACCCTACCTCATCCGCAACACCATAGGAACTACTCGTGGAAACTGCTTGACCCTTGTCCTAAATCTCGCTTTGTTCGGTTAGATCTGCGTTTCTGCTTTTCTTTTTCCTCGGTGTCGCGCGTGTCGAAAATCTGTCCGATCGTTTTGGCTTCTATGGCACCAGATGCTGCTGTCAGGCGATCGTCGTCCATTTCGCTATCAGTTAAAAAATTTTGTAATTGAACGGCCGGTGGCTGTTCTTCTGGGAAATTCATCGTTTTCTTAAAGAATTAGATTTGTTTTGGTTGTGCTATGGCCTGGACTGAAGTGATTTGCTCTGTTTCCTCAGCGCTTATGAACTCAGAGGAAAAAAGGGTGTGTTCATCTTTTGTTGGATCTGTTTGTGTTGGACTTTTTCTAAACGAGTTCCCAGCTGTTTATTTGTTGTTCAAGTTCCGAGATCGACTTGGATTTACCGTTGCCAAATCTTAAAAAGTGGGCGCTACATTCGTTCTATTCAGTACTTTATTCGAGTGGAGGAATATGCGGCTATTTTATTCTGCTCTGCGAATTTGATATCTAAAACTGACACCATTTCTTGGTTTTTTTTTTTTTTTTCCACTCTCTCATCAAACAAATTAGATCATAGTGACAGTGGTTTCGTGGTACTGAAAGCTGTTAATCAGATGTGAGTTGCACATCAATCATGTTTCGGAGATTGACCCTGCATCCTTCTCAGACTAATGACTGATTAGTACTTGAATTAATTGGTTTTGAATGAGAAAATCAAAGGTTTCAAGTGAGATTTTGTTTACTTGGCATCCATCTAGTAGCTTCTAAAGAAAGTTCTTCATGTTGAGGTTTTAGCATATAATCAGTTTTTGTTATTCCATGTAGCTGCTAGAAGCATAGAATTGGACTTATATCATCTACTCCTACCTATTTGCTGAAAAGAAATTGTCAAGTCACAGTTTTCTTTTCTGACCCTTCTAATTTTTAAAGATTTTACACTGATTTGATCAGGATGATGAGCGAGCTATGTATCGGCATATCTCTGCTGCTCTGGTTCTATGTGATGTTGCAGTTGTAATGTTGTGATTAGATACAATTGGTTTATTTGCTTCAGTATAATAAAATTGTTTTGGCCGAAGAATCTGAAAGTGAAGCTTGCAAAATTGCAGATGAGCTCATTGCTAATGCTGCTTACATCGGCACCCCTGGAAAGGGCATTCTTGCTGCTGATGAATCAACTGGGACAATTGGCAAGCGGTTATCCAGCATCAATGTTGAGAATGTTGAAGAAAATAGGCGTGCTCTCCGTGAGCTTCTGTTTACTGCTCCGGGTGCCCTCCAATACCTTAGTGGAGTGATTCTCTTTGAGGAGACCCTTTATCAAAAGACAGCTGCTGGTCAGTGTCAGATAGCTCTATTGTGATGGTTGATGACTATTTTTCTTCACCTGGAGTTAGTTGATATCCTGGGTTTTGTACGTAAAGATAGATAGTAAATTTTGTCGCCTAATGTGATTGCTTTCCACCAGTACTCAGAAATCATTTGCTTTACTGATGACTTACAAGTGCTTTTAATGCTGTTCTGCAGGCAAGCCTTTTGTTGAGGTCCTAAAAGAGGGAGGAGTTCTTCCTGGAATTAAGGTTGACAAGGGCACTGTTGAGCTTGCAGGCACCAACGGTGAGACAACCACCCAAGGCCTTGATGGCCTTGCACAACGTTGCCAAAAGTACTATGAGGCTGGTGCACGGTTTGCTAAGTGGCGTGCTGTCCTCAAGATTGGCCCAACTGAGCCATCACAGCTGGCTATCAATGAAAATGCCAATGGCCTTGCACGATACGCAATCATCTGCCAGGAGAATGGTTTGGTCCCCATTGTTGAACCTGAAATCCTGGTGGATGGACCTCATGACATTGAGAAGTGTGCTGATGTGACTGAACGTGTCCTTGCCGCATGCTACAAAGCTCTAAATGACCATCATGTCCTTCTTGAGGGTACTCTTTTGAAGCCAAACATGGTAACCCCAGGATCAGAAGCCCCAAAGGTCGCACCTGAGGTGATTGCTGAGTACACTGTTCGTGCCCTTCAACGTACTATGCCTCCGGCTGTCCCTGCCGTTGTGTTTTTGTCTGGTGGGCAGAGTGAGGAGCAGGCAACCCTCAACCTCAATGCCATGAACAAGCTCAAGGGCAAGAAGCCATGGTCTCTTTCCTTCTCCTTTGGACGGGCTCTTCAGCAGAGCACTTTGAAGTCTTGGGCTGGAAAGGAGGAGAACGTGCCCAAGGCACAGGCTGCATTATTTACTAGGTGCAAGGCAAACTCAGAGGCAACTCTTGGTACTTACAAGGGTGACGCAAAGCTTGGCGAGGAGCTGCTGAAAGTCTCCATGTTAAGGATTACAAGTACTAAGGTGCTTTTGCTGGAGGTATTTTCTGCTTTTCATTTGAGAAAAATAGGTGTCTGGAGATATCCTATTTTTGTACTAGGATAATAAGCATGACTGTACTGGTAATGCATTTTTATTGATGTTGTGATGGTTGAATGTTTGTGACTTCTTTATGAAGTTTTATATTTTTATATGAGGAGGTTGATATCTTTCTGTTTTGATGTTTCTGAAGAAAGTTCTTTTTAATTATGTAATGCCTGTGATATACTTTTGCTTCATACTTGGGACTACTACAGCAATCTTTTCTTTGGTGCGCTATTTTGAGTCTTTTGACAAAGAGAACGCTCTGTGCTTCTCTTTCTTCTCTCTACTTCAAACCTCGGATCTAAATTTTAAGAGAGGCCTCTGTAAGAGTAAGCCGGCTTGATGGCTAGAAAAGTTGATGGAATCCCTCTTGTAAGGTGAGACGGAGATGTCGGTGATCTTGCAAAATTGTCTGGATTGTCACCATAGGTTGTCTTATACTGCATTTTGCTGCGTATGACATCTTAATAATACCATCTTTTAAAAGCATATCAAATAGTTAGATGTTACAATAATCTTATGTTTTTACATGGTTATTGTCATTACCTTTTGTTTGTTCTCTACCTCGTCACTTATATGTTTCAGTAGCCCTAATATTGGCTTTTCAAGTTAGCCTTCATTTATGCCATGCAGTTTGTTTACATTGAGATCGACTCCAATTTGTATGATAGGAAGGCCACAGAATGCGCAGAGGTCAGGCCAAGAGAGAGAGCTTTACCTAACTTTGAGTTTGGTTGTTGCATTTATGGCCGTCTTTCCAGCGGAGCCCTACTCATTTAGCTGGAAGTAGGAAATCGGTCGGGCAAAGACGAATGAGTCAAGTCTCCTCGCCTTTACTCAGCCACCGACCTGACTCTTAGAAAAGACCGTTATATAGCAGTTACGCATAGGCGTAACATAGGCGCTTTTAAGCCTATGCCGTTGAGAGAAAATGAGTTTCGGTTGTCCAATGATTGAAGAAAGATGGTTACATGTGAAGAAGCACTGACACTCTCTGGAAGCCTTTGTGTTGTGTTCAATACTCCAGTGTCAAAAAATTTGACACGTGATCAATTCTTCCTGACACGTTCTGACATGCGAGTCCGAAATTCCAACACGTGATTCCAACATACACGGGTCAATTTTAAAAATTTTTAATACTTGAGGGGTCAAAATATAAATATAAGAAAAAATAATGAAAATAATAAAAATAAAGGGAAAAGAATAAAATTTTCACTCTTAAGCTTCTCTCTTAGAAGTTTTGACCTTTCGGTAGGTGAAGATGGAATGCCCCTCTTCTCGCCGCGTTCCGCAAAGTTAAAGTTGTTTTTTTTTTTTTTTTTTTTTACTTCTTTCCACCTCTCGCAGGTGTCGCTTGCAAGTTATCTCTTTTGGTCACATTTTCCATGTCGAATTTAGTTATTTCCTTTTCTTTTGGTCGTACTTTGAGAGTTCTTGTCTTGAATTTTCTTTTTTCTCGAACCTTGTTCTACAGAGGAGCTCAAGCCAATATATATCATGAACTCTGAACTCGGTCTGGGACTATAAGAAATCTCATTAATTTCCAACAAATGTAAGAAAATAAGACATATTCCTTCAAATTTACTCTTGTGTTTGTAATTTTTGAATTTCTCATTCAATCTCTGTTAAATTAAAATAATAAATTATATTAACAAATGTTGGATTAATATTTTTAGTATAAATTAATTCTATGTTCTTTTATTATTATTTATTTATTTTTGCATATATACATAAATATATATTTAATATATAACGTGTTGGAATTCTCTATTTTTTAAAAAATAACGTGCGGCGTGTTGTGTCGTGTCGTGTCGCGTGTCGTGTCGGTCTTTACATAGGTTAAATGCAAACGTTTAAAGAAAAGAACGGGATATCAAATTGTTAATCTTACCGCAAAGGAAAATTATGACGTCAAACTATAATTACTCGCTCACAGGGTCCTTAAATTTATGGATTGTTATTAAATAGGAGAAGAACATTGACAATAATTTCGACTTGTTCCAAGGAAACTTGCTCTAGCTACCCCCGAATTTGTTGTGTTTGGCCGTACTACACTATAATCGATGTCTTGAAATTGTTCATTTGATTAAATGTAAATCATTATTATTGGATGATCGTGATACTTTCCAAAAATCAAAATTATTGATCAACAGAGAAATAATATCACCATTTTTGTTCAATAAGATATTAAAGTGGATGATTGACTCAATCCATGTTAGAAATAATCGCAGGAAATCTTTTGATAATACGGATTTCTATTTCTCAATAATATCCCACGATTAAGACAATTGGTTGAATTCTATGAAACCAATTCATAGAAGTTCATTGATATTTTTTTATTGGTTAATTTTTAAAATGTCAACGTTCTTTTCAGTATGTCCCTAGAAGCACCCACTTGCCCTTATTGTCTTGTTATGTGTATATGTAAATCCAGCATGGCAGTCATGCGTTGGACTTGTTTGCATATTAGTGAGGGTGGTCTTCGGGAGTCGGAACATGCAAGACTCAATGCACATTTTAAACCTAAAAAGTAAATTTCACCCACCAAAAGAATTTTAGGTACTCAAATTCGACAGTCAATTTTTTACCCCTCGAGATCAGTTGTTCTTTTTTGAAGTGTTGAAGTTTATGATTTCCTGAGTACAATTGCACATCCCGAGACTAAGGATCCCAAGGATTCCAACATAGCAAAAATCAGGTTGAATGTATGTTGGATGAAAAAGTAATTGCCAGATAAATTCCAGTTAAATCTTCCAATACCATAAAGAAAGGTCCCAAAGTTTAAAATTGTACTTAAAGGTCTTGGAATCGAGCAATATGTTCCAAACCCCTAAATTATAGCGGATGATAATTTTCTTAAATGACAAGTTGCTAAAATGACGTCGATTCATACACTCGAGCCTTAGGCCCCAGTATGAGATGAGAGATGTCACAGGCTGTGATTTTTGCGATTTTAGTTAGCAATATTGGCTTTTGGAAAGCTCTCAACATGAACAGTCCACGTCATTAAAATCATGCAAAATGGACGTTAGATATAGAAGATATGGGCCCGAAAAGAGCAAATCTCACATTGAAGCAGCCCACTTTGCCTTTAAATGGCGTTCGATTTTGCTTATTAAAGAGAGGGGAACAAAGGAAGTCCTAGTATGTGATATCTAGATGTTCGCCTATTTGACTAGTGAGCAAAGAAAATGGAATTTAGTGATGGTAATTGGGTCGATTGAATTGACACTATTTGGAAATGTATCATTTATGGGATTAAAGGGACCCATAATTTAGCCGAGAAATTTTTGACTTATTGAATGAATTATAGACAAAATTTTCAGTCCATAATATTTGATTTACATGAAAATTGGACATAACTAATGCAATTTCTTCTTCAATGGCTAGCCACCTCTCCTCTTTGCAACTTGTCATTGTGGCCATGCCACTTCGCACCGCCACCCACTCCACCAATGGCCTTTCAAGCAAGAGGCCAAAGTTGGATTAAAAGGGTCTCTCTTTCCCATTCTCGGCGACACCCCTCCCCCTCTCCTTTTCTCTCTCTCTCTCTCTCTCTCTCTCTCTCTCTCTCTCTCTCTCTCCACTCTCATTTTCCCTCAATCTCGCTCAAGGAATCGCGGACGCCAAGCTAGGTTGAGGTTCGGTTTTCCGCGAATCGAAGTTTGATTTCCATTGTCAAAGCATTAAGGCAAGTGGGATTCCTTCATTCTACGCTATTCTGATTTGCTTGTTGCTTGGCTCGAAGAATGTGCCTTTGATGTGTTTGTGGTACTCAATTCCTGTTGTCTTTGGGTCGATTTCAAGATTAGAGTTGCTGCGAGGTGTGCCGTGTGGTGTCACAGGTCATTAGACCTTCAATTAGATTGTTTTAGGCTTGAATTTTGTTTTTTTGTTTTAGGCTTGAATTCATTCTTGCATGTCGCAACGAAGGTGTAGTGAGGTTTCGACTGGTGGTGAGTCGGTTGAACCGCGGGGTGGTGTCAATTCTTCAATGCATGGCTGGCTAAATTCATGTTAATTTAGTCCCTGCATGTGAATTTTGTGATGGAACTAGTCCTTGATAGGTCGAAAGATATGTAGGCGTGCATTGAGGAATGGGTCCTTGGTTTGTCGAACTTAGTAGTGAGTTGACTTGAAGTGATGTCAATTGTTCAATCCCGATTTGTTGCAATTGTGTTAGGATTGTCAAGAGTAGGTCGAGTGGATGGTATTATGTGCAAATCATCGTCTAGACTCTAGTTTTGAGAATGGTATTTTGAATTATGTTAAGTCTTGGTAGGCTTGATGTTTGCATGCTGAAAGACAAGATAAATGTGCATGAATTATGTGATTAAGATACCATGATAATGAATACTGTCGGACTGTTGAATAGCGAACTAATGATGCCTTGTGGGAGTCAGGATGCCTAGGGACAACAAACTCTAGATGCCTCGGATGACAAACTAAGATGCCTCGGAGAGAGATGCCATGGATAGTGAACCATGAAGCCCGTGTAGATTGGTTAGAGAATCAATGTAATCCGTGGTGGATTGGACAACGAACTAGTGTAATCCATGAGTCTAGGAATGAAAAAGATTGATTGGAAAAGTGAGAACTAAAATGTGTGAACCATATGCGCATGTGTGGTTGAGTTGTTTGTCAAGTCTTTGGGTCCTTATGTCATGAGTATAGAATACTCGAGATAGCCATCTTTTTGTTATAGTCTACCCGATCTTAGTTGATCTCATATATTACTGTTTATATCATAATTGATGAGTGAGTTGCATGTCTTAAACATATTATTCATATGTGTGACGAGTGGATCCTATAGTATAGGGTTTTGGATATTTCATCTAATGGGCATTAGCTCACCCTTGTAGATGTTTAAATTGTTCAGATCATTAGATATGGTTGCTTATCCCATGACCCCCTTATCCGGAGACAGAGCACCTTTAGATTTCGAGGGACATTTGATGGAGTTTACTGTCCTGGTGTTCCCCTCAATGATATTCGTGAGATATACAGCCACGTTATGGGTAGACGTAGGCTTGCCTGCTAATCACATTCCTTAGTGTTTCATGGCTATATATGTGAAGGTCGGGGGAGGACACCTTATAGGTCTATTGCTGTATCCACAGGATAGTTAGGGGTGTCAACGGTTCAGTTCGGTTCGGTTTTTTGGTTTTCAACTTTTGGTTTTCGGTTTTTTTTTTTTTTTTTTTTTTTTTTTTTTTTTTTCTGTTAAACTCAAAATAATCTAAATTCAATATGTTACTGCACTTCGAGCTTAGAGGATTTTGCAATTTAGATCATATACTTCATTCCCTTTTTTAAGCATTGGCCAAATGATGATATCCAATTTAAACAATTGCTTAACATAATCTCTCTTGATGGATTCTTTAAGAGACAATTCTATTGTTCAATTGAAAAAAGAAAGAATTTTTTTCCTTACTGATAAATTACTAAAAAAGTTTATAAGTGTAAAAAAAAAAAAAACTATTGGCAAAAAGTGTTTACTTTATCCCATTCCCGAATAACATATTGGTAAGTGCTAAAACAAATCTTAGAGTTTCCGATTTTTAGTCCATTCTAGACTTGAAAGTTTTGGTTTGGTCTACAAAAGACTTGTTTAAGAAGTCCCAATCAAATCGTGTGCTCAGCACTAGTAAAATTGAAGCGTAGAAAATCCGACATCGCTTCCATGTGGAATATTTGGCTACTTGCCACGTGCCTGTTCCAATCGTGTAATTCCATCAAAGATGAGCTTGAGACTTGATTGAGACTTTTTTGAAACCTTAAATTATCATTTGACAAAAATAAAAGCGCTCCCAATCAACCAATAGCCGAAACGTTCAGTCTTGTTTCTACATTATAAAATTGGGGGAATGCCCATTCCTTTAAAACCATAACAAGCCCAAGTAACTTTTATCTCCCAATCTCTAGGAGCTCTATCAACAAGATGAAATTGCAAAATGGCCCTCCAAACTTTCAAATTCCTGAGTCGAGTACAACTTTGCATTAAATTCACAATGAATATGAGAATTGAAATATCAATTGTAATATTGAAAGATATAAATATAGATAATTCTTACATGTCAATCATCAAGAGAAATTGCTATTGAATTCAGATCCATGGTTGTAAATGACAACTTTGCATTAAATTTACAATGAAAATGAGAATTGAAATATCAATTGTAATATTAAAAGATATAAATATTCAATGGTTATTTTTTTTTTCACCCACTCGAAATTTTCAAGTTCTTCTAAGTCCTCCTCGATCGACTGTGAAAGTGGTGTAGATCGTAACCAATCTTAAGTACATATAAGAGCCTTTACCATCATTGGGGTCAATGAGCTACAAAATACATCAAGTACTCGACCTTTGGTATCGTGAGCTACAAAATACATCAAGTACTCGACCTCTGGTATCGAATATAGACTTTGATGCTATAGTGGAGATGGGCACGGCCAAAATATCTCGAGCAATGGAAGATAAGATAGGATATATGGAAGAATTGACTTTCCACCAATTTAATATATCAAAGGTGGAGCTATACCATTCACATCTTTCTTCCAAATATTTATCTAATTTAGATTTTTCTTTCACATATTCTTGTCTGGTTTGGCTAAGATACATTGTAGTTATAATGTTCGCACAAACCACATGAGACATTGAAACGTTCACTGTCTTTGTCCCCTTTAATCTCATGTTGCTTTGGGGGCATGTACCGGTGCGATATTGCTCAAACAATAATGTCAAAGATTTTTTTACTCTATCTCGCAAAGTTTCCGCCCGGTTGTCTTCATATACTTGATTAATCATCCATTTCACATACTTCATCTTATGTCGAGGGTCAAGTATACATGCAATGAACCATGTGAGATTTATGTTGTTTACATTGCCAAAATACTTATTAAACTTGATCTTCAATCTCTTAGCCGTTTCTTGCAAACTCCTATCCTCATCCCCACAATATTTATCAATCATCATATAAATCCCATAGACATCTTTTGTCATATCATTGCAAATGACGTAAGAAGAGCCCAATACTTTTAAAGTCGCATCATAAAACAACTTCAAGAAAGGAAGAAATTGATGGGCATAATACCAATCATTATCAATAGGCAACCCTCTCACCTTGAAAAGCTCTTCAGAAATCTTCTATCCTGAATATCAAATGAGATAAAAGCATTTCGAAACTTCAAGGCCACTTTCGACATCAAGTATGTTGAATTCTACCGAGTCTCCACATCCAAATATACAAGATTATTGGAATCAATATTTTTCAGCAGAATGCACTCCTTAAACCGTTGCAATCTCGATGGAGAAGATTCACATAACGAACAGCTGAGCGTATTCTAACAATGGAATTATCTATATCTTTCAAACATTCTCTCACAATCAAACTGAAAATATGAGCACAACATCTCATATGGAGTAACTTACCTGATAATATTAGAGCATTCTAAGAGTTAAGTATTTTCTTCAAGTATTGAACTCCCGAGTCATTGGAGCTAGCATTATTAACGGTGATAGAAAAATGCCTTTGATCCCCCAACTAGTTAAGCATTTCTCAACTTCTTTCCTTATAATATTAGCCGAATGTCTTAGGATTTGACAAAAATTCAAATTCTTTTTGCAACTTCCAATCAGCATCTACAAAGTGAGTAGTAAGATACAAGTAACTTAGATTTTGACATGAAGTTCACGTGTTAGTCGTAAGACAAACCCTTGGAGAAGTATCGGAAAAATATTTTTTCAATTTGCTTCTTTCCTCTATGTATAACTTATAACAGTCCTCCCTTAATGTGTTTCTTGAAGGGATGAAAAACCTTTGCTGGATTCTACTCACGAATTTCCAAAATGCCTCAAGTTCCACAAATTTGAAGGGTAGTTCACCAATAATAAACATCGCTGCTAGATTTTTTAGACTAGCATCTTGATCAAATTTCCAAGGACCAGCTGAAATAGAATTACTAACCCCAATAGATTCATTCGAGGCACTTTTCTTGCCTTTTCTCCATGTTTGCATATGGATAATTCTTACATCTACCTAAATAATTATGCATTCCACTAGTCCCACAATATAGACATTCGGCTTTATCTTGGCTATTTTATATTCTTTTAAAGTGTTCCCATGCTACAAATCTCAGCCTCCTTCTATTTGTACCGTTATATTTACATATTAAAGATTCGCTCATTGTATATTTGGCTTTGCAAATGATGTTACTGCCTTGACAGAGATATCTACAAATGGCTTATCCTGAGTAGAAAGAAACCATTTTTAGATTCACAAATTTGAAAAGTTGTCTAAAGTCATTAATAAATTAGATTAAAAAAAGCCATGAGAATAAATATAAGACATTGAGCAACCATGTTCGAGAAGTAACATACCAAAACAAATAAGAACTACAGAAAAAAAAGGAGGACAAATAATCTTATATAAGCAGAAGAGACTGAAAAAACTCAAATTTCTCCACTTTTATTTGCATACCACTAAAGCATCATTCTAGGCCCACAACAAGGAGAAAGAATCAAATACAATAAAGAGTAAACTTCATCTTACTTGCAAGAGTCAATTCATGGACGGCATTGGGTGATTCCTCAAACAGCGGCGGAGGACTTTTGAACTCTGTCAACAAAACCTGTACAGTGAACATTTCTCTTCTTATTGCGTACATACAATGACAGATACACGTATAAGAAAGACAGCACAGTTTAAAGCAGAAGCCTTAGTCAATACTCTTCTCTACACATTAAATTTGGCAAGCAAACTCTCCATACGGTAACATTGTACAAAGCGAAATCCACTATGATTAGAAATCACACAAATGAAAACCTCCAAATGAAATCCAATCAAACCTCACCCTAAATGCGCAGAACCTATGGGCTTCAAGCATTAACAAATGCAACTCATGCCAAGGAAGGGCTTCCTGAACTCAACCAATTCAAAATACGCACACTGCATACTATAAAATATGACATGAGTCTTGATGTACATAAGTTAAGAACAAGATCAATCTGAAAAGGCTTGATATTGGTTAAGACATTTTTTTTTTGCAAACAATGTCAAAAAAGCCTTTAACATCATGCACTCCAACTGAAACAAAGGTTCTTACTCTGTTCATGTTGTAGAGAGTCTTTAACATCAGCAAGATGCCCTGTAACAATGCCCAATTCGTGCAGTCTTAGAGCTTCAGGTGCTCAATCAGGCATCAAAACGAGAAATGTTTAATTTAAAAACTGTAACTACGATCAAGGTTCTGCGAAAGATGCTTGAATACGTGACACTCAACAGTAATATGCGTCTTTGCTTCTATTTACTGTTGAAAGAAGTACTAATGGAAAACCAGAGATAGAAAGGACAAGATAAACATAGAGAGCACAAACAATGCTGTGTCGGCAAAATGCATCATAAAGAAATGAATTACCTCAACAGGCTGAGGTTTGAGGCACGGCTGAGGAGAACAAAGGTAAATCATGGGCGGATATTTAACATATCCAGTTTCTCACTATCCTAAAAGATACCCCAAAATCAATTACCTCGGCCATCGGTCTTAAGCCAAAACCCCAAGCAATTAAACTATGGTTCTCACCTACCTAATGAACAAGCTCACCAAAACAAAATGGCTCAAAAATCGCAAATGCAGCTCTCTCCATTCTCAGCTCAGAGATCAGAGTAATTCAGACAAACTTTATCAGCATCAGGTTTGCGGGTCGACTCAAGTCAAAGAAACAAAACGTTAGAAGTGACTCAGGATCTAGTAATCGAAACCAGAACCCATGAAGTTGTTCAAGCGCATAAACAGGAAGGATTCCTGTGGAGCACCGGAGGAAAATAAATTCACACTCAAAATGGATTATAGCCCACAAAAAAAAAAGGAATTATAATTGTAAGCCTTTTAATCTGAAGTAACAGAAGTTAGAACCAAGTAATTGTTTATGTAGAAGTGATTCCTGGAGCCAATTTTCCAATCCAACCCTAGCTTAAACAAAAGAAAAATCAAATCTTGATGAATAAAGTGCATTAGTTTACCACGAACAACCAATGCTAAATAACGAATTATGAAGCAATAGCTTTGTCTGAGGAACAAGACTCATCCCCACTAGCTACAGGCAGACTCATTCATTTGCATCAAGGCAAAAGTTCAACCGCAATAAACCAGGTACTCTTTATTTGTATCTACTCTGATCAAAGAAACAACTGACTATTGACACTGATCTCTACTCTTAATGACACCAAAAAAGGGATCAAGAAACGTGGGTTTTGCCTTTACCGATGCCCATAACTCGCAGACAACCAAAAAACAACGAAAAACAAAAAGGAACGTCGGCAATGAAAGACGAACAATGTCTAAAGACAAACTTGAAAGCGAGCGATGGCATCAGCAGCAATGGTGGTATAGGCGCTGCCCATGTGAGGAGGGGCATTGATGTAGTAGAGCGGCGTCGTGAGGACAAAGGGTCGGTCTTCGAAGCGCTGTTGCTCGACCCAACACAGCACACAGCTCCACGAGTTGCCGTGGCTGACGAAGAAGGAGAAGAAGAAGAGAAAAGGGCGTGGCAGAACGGGAGGCGGGGCTTCGAAATGGAGGGCCTGGAGGCCACGGTGTGCCAGGGGCTCACGAGCCATGCCCAAGATTAGAGACTTGCTTGCACAAGTGTGCAGGACATGCTCGGGCACGTCCCTCAATCGATTGCCGTCCTTGTCATCGTTGCCGTCGCTGTCCCTGTCGTCGTTGCAGTCACAGTCACCATCGTTGTCGCCATTGCACCTTCAAGATGAGAGGAGACAGGAGAGAATAGAAATAGGGTTGGCCCTTTGCCAGTTTGGTTAATGGTTGTATTTTTTGTTAGTTCAGTTAACCGATAAAAATCGAACTGAACTGAAAATTTTCGGTTTTTAATGAAAATCGAACTGAATGAAAACCGAACTGAAAAAACCGAATTTTTCGGTTCGGTTCGGTTTTGTTTTCAGTTTGGTTACTGAAACCCCTAGTAGCTATGATGAGGGTGGCAGTGGTGAGGAGCGGTAGAGGAAGTTGGAGATATTGGGATCCATTTTTGGGCACAATCTTGGCACTTTTTGGGATAGAACCGTGCAGACGGGTAATGTATGATATTTATAGTTGTAGGCGTAGTTATGGTGGTCATGTCGATAGCAAGTGCGAGTAGTATATCTTTTTGACCTCCTAAAAGTAGCCTTGTTCATATCACCCATGTATAAAAATAAAATATGAAATGAAAATTATGATGTTTGTTCCACTATTGTGTTCATCCATGTCTATTTGATTTTATACATTTGGCTTCCGCTTGTGCTATAACTGAAAAGATTAGTGACTCACATTAGTATGTGGTGTACTGCAGCATTCGGCGGTGGTTGGTGACAAAATTTCAGTTTTTCCCTCATCTGAGGACGGCAAGTCTTATGGTCGTGACCTTTTTTATGAAATGAACAATGGAAGCGTGCCAAATAGCAACTCGAAGCTTCGGTCTTAATGAAGAATCGGTAAAGATGCGGTCAGTATGGTTGGCGTCCTAGCAGCCACCTTGTACCAAACTCAATGGGCTCATCTTAGGTAACAATGATTCTGACACCAAGTTAAGATTTGTAAATAAAGAGAAATATAATATCGTATCCATTGACTAATGAATAGTACAAAAGCCTATTTATAGGCTTTAAATAACGACTAGTTAAAGTAACAAATAAGAATAGATTAAGGAGAAAATATAGAATCATAGAATAAAAAAATATCCTAAATATATCTCACACACTTATAATGAGTTTGTTTGGGGAAAAATATGCAGATGTTACCCTTGATCCTTCATCAAGTTCAAATTCTAACTCTCTAAAATTTGAGCTTGCT
Source organism: Eucalyptus decipiens (assembly GCA_014182575.1). Taxonomy (NCBI): domain Eukaryota; kingdom Viridiplantae; phylum Streptophyta; class Magnoliopsida; order Myrtales; family Myrtaceae; genus Eucalyptus; species Eucalyptus decipiens. Next base: position 27,807,396 of record CM024619.1, on the reverse strand, counting down.
CTTGAGAAGTTTGAATTTGATGAGATTGAAAAATTAAGTACTGCATTTTCTTTGTTGCTTGGTTCTAAAACTATTCATGGTCGATCTAGAGAAAATTCATGTCGCAAATTCATGTCGTTGTACTTATCCTTGCCCGTTTGGGTTTCTTGGCTCACCTTAGAGAAAATTACAAAAAAAGTCCTAAACTTATTGAAATTATGCCGATTCAGTTCTAAACTCTTTTTTGTTTTTTTGGCCAATTGAATTCTAAACCTTTTGCAATGGCGTCAATTCAGTCCACCCAGCTTAAATACTTATTTGGTTGACTCTTAGTCAATATGAGATTACTCCTTTTGGGGGGGCTAAAAATGGGGGATAAAATTTGAGGTTCCAACTTTTACCAAACTTATAGCTATTAAAATTAGTTCAACAACTTTTCAAGATTTTATAAGAAAGAACCGTGATGATTAAAGGATAATGAGGCATTCCTTCTAAAAAGTTTGAGTGGTTCATAACTGAAGATAGCTTTCTTTACCATAAGATAGGTCTATTTTTAGGAAGAATAGCATCCAAGACTTTTGGATTTACTGCGATTATGAGACTATTTACCACAAAATCAAGTACAAAGACATTTCACAAAAATGCTGCTCCTCATTCACAATAATGCAGCTCTTCATCTATGTCAAAATCGTGCCTCATAGGATGGCTAGTGCATATGTTAGCAATTTTTGGTTGAAATTGGCTAGAATGATTACGTTGATAAATTGTCAAAAGGTTTAAGATTAAATTAGTTAAATTGAAACGTTTAGGATTGACTTGGTCACCATATAATAAGCTTAAGACTTTTTTAGACAATTGTCATGTTCGAACACTCTTTGCATATTGACTTGTGCATCCATTAGTAACTTTTGATTATTTTGTTATATTCAAAACAACATTGTGGATTTTCTAACAAAATATATTTACTTAGATATGTGTGTGCGTGCGTGCTATATTTATGCCTGTTTGAAATGCGAATCAAAGTATTAATTCTCATGGCAATGGAAATGAAAAATAAGAGATATTTTTCTCAAATGTAGAATAATGGAATTTTAATACCTAAAGAAGCATGTCATGAAGCGTCTCAAAATTTAATTAACTAATTTATTCTTTTCTATATGCGAAACGAGAAAAATTGCATTTAAAGAACAAATTAGAAGAAGGCCGCATGACATTTTTAAAATTTTTATTGTAGATTGCTAAGCTAAGGAAAATGAAAAAAGAAAAAGTATTGAAACTTATTTTTATTGACCAATTAGAGTTGCCTTCCACGACATATAATTGCCTCCAAAGGTACTGAGAATACCATTTCACCTTTAAAGAAGAATGAAAATGAAAGATTTTCGAATAGAAGATGTAAAATAAATGTTGGACAGTCTAGAAATAGAAAAGAACATTTCATAACCCATTTAATTGAATAGATGTATCTAGGACAAATTCACTTTGAAGCAACTATTCTCTATATATATAAGTCAGGATATTTTTATTCACAATTGGTATAGATATATATGTACCTACATTATACACACAATAAGCGCTCTACTTTTTTTCCTTATAATAATTTAGGCGGAAGCAATAAAATCTCATGTACTTTCTCAGCTTTCCATTTTGAAGAATAAAAGATTTCCCTCAATTCTAGACCGTAATGGATTTTAAAATAATCCCTGTTTAATAGGCATGACTTTTTTTGGTCGGAATACCGCATGATTTGTCTAACCAAAATTAAATTTATTCTGGAGATAAATTAAGTAAATATGACATAAGAAAAGTGAACAGATTTTACATCAAACGAAGGTTAAAAACCAGAACAAAAAAATTAGTTACATGTACCTTAATGATGATATTGATGTGTTTCTTAGCTTTAATAGATTGATTTTCCTCTAACTTAAACACTTGGTAAAGACGTGTGGGCCATATTGGCATTCGTGGTAGCTTTTCGCTACTGATGTGTTGCAATTAACGTAGACCTTGATTAATTATATTTGTTAAAAAAAAAAAAATTCCGTGTCATTTTAGCTTCTCAATATACGCACCACCAAAGATTTATTGAACTAAATAATTTAAACGCACCACATAGATTATTAAAACGAAACATCTTACTTGGAATGAGGCATGTAAGTTTAATTGGATAAAGTTTTCTTGAAGAAAATAGAGATAACAAGGAAATGTAAATACAAAATTTCTCGTTTTATTCTTGTATACGCAGAAATATTCTCTCGGAAGTGAGAAGAAACAAAAAACCAAAAATAAAAAAAGAAAGAAAAACTAGTGGAGGAAAAGAAAATGTGGGGAAATAAAGATATGTGAAGGGCAAAGAAAATAAATTAAGAAAATAGAGGGGTCTATGTGTCAAATGATGAGGGCCTATGTGTCAACCACGCTATCGAATTGTCGAGATAGAGGATCCAAGGTTGAGGCGTTTTTCTTTTACGGTCAAAGAACCGGCTCTACGGTTCAATGTTTGACCGGTTTTTGATCAATCCGGTTATTTCCCAAAACCGGGATGGGATCATGATCTGGTTCGCAGTTCAACAGGTTGTATGCAATCTTGATATGCTTTGTCCATGTCATATAGTACGTGCAACCATGGATGGTTCGTAAGTTTCTCATGCGCCTCGGAATCTCATCATTGGCCAACCCACAACCTCGTAAACATAATTTGTTACATGCTTACATCAAATCCTTGATTAAAGGAAATGTGAAAATTTACTTCCCTGTAACTGACTCCAACTGCAACACAGTTTTGAAACTGAAGATCCACACGATGCATCTGGTATTGTCTGCTCAGAAAGGCATTCGAAGTGGAGAGTTGGTGTTTGCCATTTATGACCAATAACGTTGAGAAGTGGGCGCGAGAGAGAGAGAGAGAAAGGGAGCCTGTGCAGGTAAAGGGAATGGCATGGCATTGGCAGATACTGCTGGAGATCATCAGTAACAAGTCAAATCAAAAGGAGGTTTTCACACAAAAGCTGAGATTACTCTATTGTCATGTTCCTATAATTGATGAGCTTGAATCCTGCTAGTGACTGAGAAAGTGTCTTTAGGACATGGGACAGGCAAGTAAGGAAAACCCAAAAACCTGATCACCTCTCTGCAACTTTTTCCTCTGTGAAAATGACCGGACTGTCTCCTTCCCTTTTTGTTCGTTCTTTCATGGTGGGAAGCTTCTTTACTCTTTCCCCTGGTACGGTCAAGTCCCTGAACTAGCAGTACCATGACAAATTTCTTAATCTCTTGGATCATTTATTGGCCATTATTGTTCCCTCAATTAGTCCACATCTATGTTGATTCAGGCTCTCAGCTTCTCTCTAACCACCCTGAATTTCGTTTCTTTGCGCTTTTTCTAATTTCATTTTGCATTGCAAAGGTGTGATCTTCATGATTAAACAACGGTACAACAGTGTGAAGAGGTTAAATAAACATAGAATGATAGCACGGTACATGTCAATGGTAAAGAAATGGCGATCTTCTTGTGGTTTCAGTCAATTAGTCTTCAATATGATTATGCCGGATGGGATGATTTTTAGTTATTACTTATGTGGAAAAGCATGGTTACAGAATCCATTTAGATAAAGCTTAAACTCGGGCAATTCAAGAACTGAGAGGCATTAATCCTGGATTTTGTTATCTCCAACTGCTTTTTTAGCAAACATAAACTGTGCTTCATCGTAAATGGAGGAAGAAGCCTTTCTTTCCTGGACAGAAGGCGGTGTGATCTTGAATGAATTGCCAGTCTCTTATAATATAATGTGTACGTGTTGGCGCTTGAGTTCTATTTACTATGTAGATGTTGGACCGTATATAAAAGTCCAAAGTTATGTGTCTATACTGAAAATGGCAGACAGTTAACTGAGCTCAAGATCACTTATCTAAATGCACTATCGCCCTCCTAGGATTCATATGCAAGAGCGTCTAAATAGGGATGATGTTGATACTTTTGTCCAATGTTTTATTTTTGTCCTTGAATTTTTAGCTTTTGCAATTACGTCCTCAACTTGTTACCAAATATTCAATCCAGTCCCTCGCTTTTGTTTTGTCTCATTTTGCTTCTGTACTCTTTTAGGCGGTGATTCAATCCATCGCCAGATTTCTTGACAGCATTTGCTTATAACACCATTAATTTTTATTTGTTGACATTGGTGGCTTTTGATTTTTCATCCTTTTTAGCCGATCCTCTACGCGATTCTTCAAAATGGAAAGTTCACTTCCACTGTGTGCCTCTTCTCTCTCTCCTCACGAAGCCCTAAGATACTATAGAGAAATCAAATGTATGAGCAACGCTGTGGTCAAATACAAAGAAGCAAGTTAAGGACATTATGCCTCCACATCAGCAAATTTCACTGAGAAACTTGACAGAAGAATAGAACGGTGCTCAGTTTGTTAAAAGGACGTAATTATAATATAAATAAGAGTCGAGGGCAAATTAAACATTGGACAAATCTTAAGGACCAAATTGACCAATTAAAAGTTTAGGGACTAAAAACATTGTAGAAAAGTATAAGGACCATTTCTTTAATTTTTCTTTTCAAATATGATCACTAATTGACACAAGAAAACATATATGAGATGATTATAAGGTAGCTTCTCAACGGTGAATGTACCCAAAAATTGGTGATTTAATGAGTATGAACATATTTTTTGTTGCCAACCAAGATGAGAACTTATCCCAAATTCTTGGCATATGATCCCCTATAACTTGAGATTGTTCAAAAATCTTACAGCTGAGCTCAGTGGCACCTTGGAAAGCTGCTCAATGATGCACATCAATTGGACTGTACGAAGATGGCAATAACTACTGATTCCAAGAAGTACAAATCGAACGAAAGACAACTTCTTATGAGAACGAAAGGCAGGACTCAACAAGCACATTAATATGCTAGGACATAGGCAAAGCATGTTGCAAGCCATAAAAGCCTGAACACTAAATATTAGAGATCTTTGGTAGACGAACACTAAACCATTCTAAAACAATGATCCACATTCAGAACCACAACTACCACGGAAAGAGAGCACCATGAATAATACCTACTTTAGAAAAGAGATCTTCTGTTGTCGGTAGTGATAATGATCCTGTTAGCCTTCTATGAGCAACTGCATCTCCCATTTCAAAGATCTTCGTTATCAAACTAAAATCAGTAGAGAGAGATATATATACATATAAGTCCATTCTTGTTATAGCCGTCGGGAATGCCCATTTCCTCGCAATTTCCACCGTGCGTCAACAATTAATCCATCATCCGGGTCAGTTTCTTGCTAAAAATTATCCAATCCGATCTCACTATCACTGTCAAATCCATCCTCCTACAACAATCTCTCTCACTCTAATGCCGATAATCGATGATCTACTGATTCTGATCTCCCTTGGTGAGCTTCATACCATAGCTTTCCCACAAATTATCTCCCTCAACCATCATGAAGCGGAAGCAGCTCTCCTGCATTGCATTTCCCGCATTGGAATTAGAAGGTGAGCTCGAACCGTTGTTCATTTGAACTGATCGGGTCATACTCTCCGGTCCTTGCTCTTTAATTATTTCGCAATTTGACCCTCCTTGGTTGTACATGACCTCATCGCTCCCGCTTGGGTAATGACACCACCGCGAGTTGTCCTTGCGTTTCTTGAAATTATCGAAGTCCTTACTCCATTTGGTGAGGCCATCGCTCTGATGGGTTTGGATTTCAGCTGCCGCTAAGAGCTCATTAGGCGAAGGCACAAACTTCAGGTCTCTCCCTGTCAATTTCTGCAACGCATCCATGAAAGTGGCGTCGCGAGCTTCGATCCACGCCTTTTCTTTCTCCCAGAACTTGTGCTCTCTCTCGATCCGGGCCATTTCTTGTTGCTTCCACTCCTCCTCTCTCAGTTCTCTCTCGCGCTCTTTCTCCTCAAGGGCCTTCATCATTTTCTCCAGCCACGCTTCTTGCCTGTCTGCTAGCTTTCTCATCTGCGAGTCGATGAACTCCTTGATCTTTATCTTCCAACCCCTTTTGCCTCTCCTTACCTTCTTTCCCTTCTCCACGGACACATCCTCTTCATTGTCGTCTGACGAAGAGGTGTCAAAGTCAGAGGAATTGGAGAGGCTGAGACTTTCGCACGGTCTCTGCAGTTGATGAGGATGACGATGATGAGACGCATCTTGGTTAATATCATTGATGTTGGGTGGAGGATGAAAGTGGAGTGAGTGTGGAAGAGATGGAGCTTGGAGGATGGAATTCGAATTGGCGTTCTCTCCGTAGAGAGCTTCGAGCTGACGAAAGAACCTGTAGTGCTTACCGTCTTGCCTTCCGCTTTTCCTTCCTTCGTCTTCTTGTAATACTTGTACAAGTTCTCGAATTTTTCCCTGCATTTCTTGCCGCTCCGTTGATACCCATGTTCTTCCGACATAATCCTGCGAAGAAGTAATTAAGGTCCAGAGAAATCATCAATCAGGAACTTTAACACATGATGATGCAGAAGATAAAGACGAAGCTTTTTATTAATATTATTATTTTTACGGAACTTAAACATGAAAACACGGCCTCAACAGGCGCTTTCGAAAGACACCAGTGCGAGCACACTTTTGGCATCTTCGGCCCCAGAAGAAAATGAAAAAGGCACGCACAAGCGATGAGTCAATTTCTTGCAGGAAACCGCAGGAACAAAGCGAACAAGAAAAAACTAATGAACTGAACCAGCCAAGTGTGGGCTGTTTTCTGACTCAAGGGCCAAGAAAATGGACGCACACAAAAAAGTTAATTGCACTGAGAAATGTCATTCCTTCTCTCTGAACCAAACACTGAGAGAATCAGAGTCACGGTGAGAGTGACTAAGAGGATTCACTGTTTTTCTCTTTCCTTTTTCTTCTCGCATAGCCAGTGCGACGCAATACGAGTACTGTGACGGACAACATGTAATGTATGGTATTACCTTGAAACTTCGTCCCAAAGAGGACCCTTTTGGTTGGCCTCCTTAAACCTAGAGTCGAGCCTAGACCTGATCTCGAGGAGCGTGAGAGTCTCCTGCCTAGGCCATCTCCCATTTCCGCCGTTCTCACTCTCTAAACCCCCTGCCGCACCAGCCATGGCGGCCGAAGAGGAGAAGAATGATCACGGCCAAACTGGTGGTGGTGTTGATGGTTGTGGCTGTGGCCTTGGCGTTGGCTGTTGTGAAGCCCGCCGCCACCCATCATCATCGACTCCAAGTGCTGCGTCGGGTTCCGGTGGCCGCCGCCACCGCAGAATAGCTCAGGCGGGGAGATCGACTGGATGTGCTGTGGGGGTGGAGGTGGACGGGCGTTGATGAGGTGCCGCAAATCTGCCGCGGTGTACTGGTGGTGATCTTCCATCTCCATTCGCTGAGGGGAAAGAGGGCGAAAAGGAAGAGAAAAGTGGAGTTCACTCAGCTCAGCTAAGTAGAGAGAAGAAAAAGATGAGAGAGAGGGGGGTGTGGTGGGGGAGGGAGGGAGGAAAGCAGCGGCAGACTCGGATCGTGTCGTCCACGAAAGCGCTGGGAATTTATGCACAGGACGATGGTCCCATGTCCTATAATGGCTTTCTCTCTCTTCCTCCCTCCCCTCCTCTCTCCATCTCTCCCGTCTTGATATTTCAGAAATCACTATAATTGTCGAATTATTACATTTTGCTTGGAACAAGTTTTCACAGCACGTGTACGAATAACAAAAATTCGCCATGATATTACTGAAAATTGTATATTCATGTAATTTTGGGGAAATTCTATCTACAGGGATTCCATTATCAACCGTTAGATTAATGGGAATAAATTCAGTCATCCGAATAAATTGATAAAATATAGTAATCTATGTATACTAAAAGAAATTTTTATTGATCATGAGACTGTAGATTAAAGGTCCTTCCTTAAATCTACGAAAAACTCATGGTCAAAAGGGTCTTGCCGGTAAACTATGGGGCAAAAGTTCAATTTTTCTTTGGGACTTTGCAACCCACCAACTTTATTTTGGGCACAAAATATATCATGAATTTTGCAATGACTTGAAAATATCGTGAACTTCTATCCACTCTATCGTTAAGTTTCTAGTCCATGGAATCTAATGTGGAACACGACATTGGCTCACGGTGTTGACATATTTAAAAGGCACATTCGTTTGAGGTCAAGGATGCTAGACAAGTCAGCAAAAGTCAAATTATGCTGTTTCTCTGAATTGTCATCGTTTAATTTAATTGGGGTTAATCTGCTTCATTTACGTTTCAGGATATCATTGCAGCTTGTTTCTTTACTAATCGGTCACATCAGCTTTGCTTCTTTTCTTACGATATGAACTTGTTTAATTAAATGTCGTTTTGTAAGACCCTGTATTTGCGGCAAAAGGAATGCACATGTTTACCTCGTAGACACTTAGACTCTCTTGAGTCCGTATACAAAATATCTTCGGCCCTTTTCACAATTACTATTCGATTTTTCGTGAAAACTCTAACGATTGGTGTTTTGTCCCTCGAGTAAAAAAAGCTCATGGGAGGTTTTTGTATTATTTGGAAAGTGATGGTACTTTTGTCCCACAACAAAAGTGCAAGTGGTTTTTTTTTTTTTTTTTTTGGGGGGGGAACAGAAAAATTATGCCTTGGCTATTCTATTTTTCCTACTAATATGGATCTCTAAATCATTATCTTTAGCCTCGTCATGTGCCATGTGGACTAGCTTGGACAAAATTTAACAATAGGGATATTTGTTCCCCAGGTAAATAATTTGGTGGCTTTTTTTTTTTTTTTTTTTTTTTGTTCTTTTGAAAAGTCTAGGTATTCGTATCCTACAAGCAAAAATCCAAGTATATCTTTGGGATTTCGCTTGAGAAAAACTGCATGCTGAAGCTGATAGGGGGCTTAAATTTACGAAATATAAGAGGGACGTTACAATAATGGAGATAAGTTAAGAGTACTATTAGGAACAAGTTACGGACACTATGATATACAACCTGACGAGACTTTGAGATAAATTGTTACCTGTGAAGGATAGTTAATGACTTGGCATTTATAAGGACTTACAAGAATATTTCAATTATTGAGAACGATTACTAAGCATTGGGATAACGGCTTATAACAATTTGAGGTATTTTACTGTACTATTGGTTAATTATTGACCAATAGCATTTTCATGTTACAAACTCTATAATAGGTGCAAATGAGTTAGGCCATTATACGTCAATTACCACTTATATAGTTAAATTGCTACCTATGAATGCGTCTGACGTTACCACTATTTCAGGTAAATTACAACAAATTGATGAAGAAAATTACTGCTAAAATTGTGACCGGTCCCTTTTCTAATGTACTTCTTTTTGTTTAAAATATTGTTTTGAAACCTTAGTCATTATGCCAAATGGCGTGTTTAAAGAGGCGAGGAAGTCATTTTCTGTGTTGAGTAATTTTTTTTTCACTCAAATAATTAAACTTACTGGAAACCCTAATAAATTGTACGCACCCTAAGGAACTTTGTTATGATGTATTTTATTCATTAGATTGTTGCAAATTGAGTACATGTATTGTGGGACATATAGCGCAAACTCTCTCATACATATACAGTGTTAATATGGATTGATGAATTTGCAACTTTTGCATCCGACTCTCTATATTTATATAGGAAACCCTCAGTGGATAGAAAACAAAGATGCTAAGAGGCACCTATTGATCGATTCTTAAATGTACATTCAAATGGATACCACCATCAACATCTCGGTCTATTGGCAAGGTAGTGAAGGGTCTAGCGATGCCATTGGGAATCAAACCTTGGAGAAAGAAAAATAATAAAGTTCAAGTGGGTACCATCTTGCGTGGTTTAATCAAAATATATCTTTTGAGAATTTGATCCATGTAAAATGGGCAAATTTATTATTAATAATAAAAAAACATAACTCATCAGTATGTGTGTGGTTCGTCGATGGATTTTAGCCGTGTGCGATTCATACATGTGATTCAACGTATATACATCGTTGGAGTTGGTAAATCTTACGCTGAGTAAACCTAGTCCAAAAGTCCGTGTGAGTGGGGTTAGCATATGGCGGATCATCAAGGGTTTCCCTTAGAAGGGGGCAAATTTTTCACGAAAAACACATGCATGGGGAGAGAGTGGCCTAATTGGCGAGGGACACGTATAGGTCTGGACACAAAAGGCTGAATGCAGAGCAGGGTGAGTAACCAACAGCTGACGCGTGTACAGTGCCTTGGATTCTTGACCGTATATAAGCCTTCTGGATTTTCTCCATATCGAATATTGACTAACGGAAATGATATAGAATTCCTTCTTTAGACTAGCCACAGATAACCTTCGAATCTGTGAAAAGAAAAATAACAAAAATGTTATTGGAGAGAAAAACGATGCACGATTAAAGATTTAGTCGATCTTATAAAGAGAAAAGCTTTTCAACGTGAGAATAAGCTGAAGGAAAAGTAGGTATATCCAGCAGAGGGAACAAACAACAGCAAATTAAGATAAACAAGATTTCACTTCTTCTTTATGATTACCACGTGATACCTCATATAACAGAAATTTACTACTACATTA